>KZ308189.1:1367576-1488699 GCA_000376725.2 Ladona fulva
TGAAGTCCGTAACTTGTTTGTGAATTATGGATAGGATTATATAAAATCCAGCCTGAATCCTATGAGATAATTCTGATACATTCCATGTAGTTTTATGAATTTCATATAATTAAATTGCTTAAGAAACTTTAATTCTAGTCTTTAATTTCTAGTTACAGGGAGGAGCATTTTGCGTGTTTATGTATCATAAAATAAATATGCCAAAGGTTGACTTTGTGGAACTCAAAACACATATTGAAAGAAAGAATACTTAGTAACTTCCATAGCAGGTTTACATTCGACTAGTTTCGTCAACGTGTTGACACCTTCAGTTTCTGTGGAAATCGCTAAGTATTCTTTCTTTCAACATGTTTATGTGTTAATCGTATTTTAAGCAGTTGGATTTTCAAAATAATTTTATTCTCCTTCCTATCTTACTCGCATTTTTAGTTATTTCAAATCCGATAATGTGCCTCAAATTAGGTGTAATCACATATTAGTAATTGGTATAAGATGGTCTCAAACGTTTAGGAACCATAATTCCTCAACTGTTACTACTGTTGCTTATTCAATTCAGTAAATTTAGAATAATTCTATGCAGGTTAATTTTATAATTTTTTATAAGCATAATTTATCTCTTCAGGAGTAGAATTGCCAGCTGAAGAGACTATTAGATTGCCCATAATTAGAAACTCTTTATTTGAATGTTAATTGGAAAAATGTTAATTTGAGTAACGCGTCTCTTAAACTCGCGAAATGCGAAAAGTTCGTTTTCGTTATTCTTAAATGGCACTCTTGAAAGTGACCTTTTAGCACGACGCTGTATTCTTTATCGTCATCTCAGTCTTTTCTAAATAATGTCGACTAAGCCATCATGACGAAAGCTTTCGTCTTGTTTTCAATGGTGCTTTCTGCACGTTATTGTATCCCTAGGTAACCATATGGGGAATATAATAAACATTAATGTAACGATCTGAATAAGCTCGATAAAGGATTTTTATTTGGAATCCACCCTTAATTTTAAGAAAGATCATCCATGTAACTTGCCTATTGTAGGTGGAAAAAAATAAACCTCAAAAGCGAATAGAATTGACATCTATTTATCTGATTTTTTCGCAGTATTTGCCGAATTTCGCAGCCAATGTAACAGAGTGAACGCATTCATAAGCTTCATTTGAACTATCATCAATGAATTTATTGTTCATAAGTCATACGTAGCTAAGATATGTCCTCATTCATGTAACGACTCCCATTCATTCTACCTGCCGTGGTGGCAGAGTGGTTACAGTTAGCGTTAGCGGAGTGGTTAGTTCCAACCTTATGGTCCCGGGTTCGAGTCCCAGATAATCGGATTTTTCTGGGAATGGTCGTGTGTGTCCGATTTTCCCTATAAGGTTTGGCAACAGGAAGGGCTTCCGGACGTAAAAATCAGCGCCCCAAAATAAAATTCATCGTCATAAAAAATCGTCAGCTGACCTCATAAGTGATGAGAATAAGTCCGAGATGGAAAAATATAGTGATTCCCGTTCTGTTTTGAGAAGCATATTATAGCGAAAGAAATATCCCGTCTTAGCCTGATTTATTGATGGTGGCGTTAGATTTTTGATCCTCATGACTCAATTTGTGCCCAAATATGGAAAACCGTAGCTGGTATGGAGCAAATTTCTGCGGCACAGCAACAACCTGCCGTCGTCGTCCACACCCAAATAGGTGAAGGTTCGCCCGAAAGATATGAATGGGGACGGAAGGTAGCGAACGGCAGAGAACGAAAGTAAAAGGCAGGAAGTGTCGAAAGTGGCGGGAGCTATGTATCATATCCGTGAAGATTTCTATCAATCCTATCGTCTGCTTCCTGAAAGTTTAAGCACGCCATATTTCTAATCTCCGGTCATTTTCGTATCTTTTTGCATCGTCTGACATCCAGATAAATATCCAAGCACCTCAGAACAGCTGTGAGTGTTGATTCTCTCTTTCCTGAACTTCTGAACTTAAGCATCGGCGTGGAAATTAGAGAAGGTGCCAAGATAAAATGCTGTCGCCAAAATCGACCGACCTTGCCCGCCGGAGATTTAGTGGATAGTATTCTGTTCAAACGAAGACAAAGATATCTTTTCTACTCACGGGGTATATGTTAGTTTTTTTCGTCTGGGTCTTTTCCCATTACTCATGGGGCCTGATGCCAATGGAGATGATAGTTACTGGCGATGATAAATTCAGATTTAGCATTAATTTTGTGGTTGGAGGAAGCACTGATCTATCTCTGAATGTATTTTGGTAAGCCTCAATTATGATGATCCTCTCAGACTCAGTTACATTTGATGGAATTTATAGATTTGCTGTTATATGTTGAGGTAAATAAGGAAACTTAAAGGAATAACAAGTGTGGAAAATATCGACATGAATGGGACTCGAACCCAGGTCTCCCACTTTCCGGGCAGGTGGATTTCCGTAGGTTTTCAATCTAATAAGATACCTTCCTTTCCTTTAATCCTTAATAATAAGTTATATTATCATTAATTAAAATTGAAAAACAATAGCTATTGATTTGGCAATATATTGCATTAAAATAAACTTATATTTGCGCTAAGAATCAATTTTTATTATAAAATTGTCTAACCAATCAATCTAAAAAACGTTTATTATATCTATTGGAAAGAATAACTCACCTTCGCATTATTCATGCATAGAAAATTTAACTCCACTAACTATTAGTGAGAATATATTACGTGGTGGCATACTTTACGCTATTCCATAATTTTAGAGATTTTTTGAATGGCGATAGTTTTTTCTCGTCCTAGTTTTCCGATTCCTCCTTAAATTCTAATCCCCACCACTGCAGTACTACACTCCATGCATTTGTCAAAAATCTTCATAAAATGCACATTTAGTGGAGCGGAACCTACGTTGGTGCTATGCCAAGACTGCGGAGGGGTTAGAAATATTCTCTGATGAGCGAGTTAAGCAAATACTCCACGTGCGGTCAGGATGTAAGATATGGGGAAAATAAACCACGACTATTTTCCTTCCATCCACTCTAATGCATATGAATGTGGGTTAGGCGTAAATTTCATTCCATTTTCCGCTTCAACAGTATATCATAATAATGAGCTCCTCGCTGAAGTAAATTTTCAATTCCATTTTGAAGACTAGTCACTTCAATAAATTTTCTAATTCCTGCGGGGTTCACTCGCAGAATTTTATCATATATGAGACCTCTCTTTCATTAATGTTTTTGCAAAACTGTACTCTGGATATGCAAAGAATATTTGCTTGGCATTTATTAAACATCTAAGACGTGCGAACAGGCGTTATTTCCAACCGAGGCGTAATCAGTAACAGTTACAGGCATTTCCTTTGATTTTAATTAATCAGTTCGACGCTCACAGTTAAAAGGATGTAAATTATGATATTTCGCCAAGAAAATAAATACGCGCTCTTCGATAGCGTACTAACAAGCGTTTTTTAGTCTATATTCACCTGTTATTGAGGAGTTTCGGAATAGAACACTTGAAAGTCAAATCAGTACTCTCCGAATATCAAACGATTTCAATCTCTAAATGAAGATTGCAGATTTATGGCAAAACGCGATCTTTAAAGTCTCTATTACTCGAATAACGAGAACGAATAAACCCAATACCATGGCTCTGTAATATCCAAGGTGGAGAGAATCATGCTGCGACTGTACCAGGGCAGTTCCCGCCAACGAACATCGGCAATGGATTCGATTTTTATGTATACGGATATTCTCAGCTCAAGCGCAGAGCAGATTTCAACGCAGAGTGGCTCGTTATGTTAAGGAATAATATAGTTTCGACAGCATTGTATCAGAGATGGTTAAAATCCTCGGCTGGGAATTTCTTGAAGATAAAAGAACCGAGAGTATGCACAAGCTGTTGAAAAAATTTTAAGTAGTGATTTGCATACAGAAATATCGTGGTTCCCGTACTCAGTGAGCACGATCTTTGAGACCAGAAGTGAAAGAGATAAAGAGATTCGCTAACAGATAGTTATCGCAGGTCTCTTTTTCCAGATAATATTAGGACTACCAACCAGGTAGCAAATTAGGGAGTTCATTGTATTCACACCCCATACCATATCGTGAGTGGGCTCGTGGGGTACTAATGAATAGGGTAATGACTCAAAATACAAATATATATACACACATATATACAGAGCCTACATCCGACGTCAGATTGAAAATAGCTAATGATATATTCATACATTTATTTATTTGTAATTTTCTCGTCCTTGAGTAAGATGCGGATTGTCGCCAGGACCCTTTAGTTCATAGACAATGCACAATTATATAACGGTAGAGTACGGAAAACTTAAATGTTGTAAATTATGTAAGTCCGGGCCTTACCGCACTTTGTAAGCGTTGCACGAAACAGAATGATGTGCCAAGTGACACGTGGAGGTTATAAAAAATATCAATAGAGGGGGAAAAACACCGGGAAGTGAAGGGATTATCTTCATATGTATGGTTAACTTTAGAAGTGGACATGTGAAAGCAGAAGGGAAGGGCCTGGGTAGTAAATCTTCGGAGGTTGAATGTATAACCCCCTCAAGGTAGGACTCTAATGATGATGACGAACGTAGAGTAGGCTTAATTGGGGTTGAGTGGATCTTTGGCGGGAAATGACTTCTGTCTAAATCTGGCGGCTAATTCGACTAATTATCTCAGACGAAGGCCGAAATGGATGCCGTTTCATACGCTTGAGATGAGAGTGATTGATTTATGCTTTCCTCTCGACTAAAATTCGCAAGGAATGGACACACTTAACATTTTGAACGTCCCCAGCTTGACCACGAATCGATGTGTTGCCGTTACAATTTTACGTCATTTAATTGCAGTTTCGTTGATATTCTATACAGAAGAGCTGCTGTTAGGAGTTTTTAACCCCCATACTAGCTACGTACGACGTAACACCCGAGTCTCGATTGGACTGTTTTTGAGGTATTTTTAGCTCAATTTTACATTTTGATTTGAGCTTTTTAGCTAAGTTAATTTTAATGCCCCGTTCAGAACACAAGAGAAGTTTTACCATTTTATATCCCTACATACCGAGTAAATGTGAATAAACATTCACCAATTCCCATAATGCTTAGTGGTGCCAATACTGATCTCAATAAAATGCAAAATGTTGACATATTACGGTCGTTTTATTTTATTATTACATTATGGTCAATCTCCAGGAAGAGCGTTAAAAATATTTTATGAGTCTACAATTCATTAACGATTTTGTGTTTATGTATTTATCTACTGCTCCGATTTAAAAACTTATTTAATTTGAAATTATTTATCACATTAATTAAACTAATTTATCACATAAATTAAATTTTTATTTAAATTTTGTTATCTTTATTTTCATTGAACTTATTTGTATTTGACGTATTTATTCTGTTTATATTATAACTCACCTTGGTGAGTCCTACCTGTTTGGGTTAAATACATAAATAAACTTTAATTCCAAAATTTCCGTTTTTCATGGAGTTTTTTTCAGTTTTTATCATGGAGTTTTCGAGTCCGACATAGTTGGCTGCTGTTACCTTCTCTGTTATTTTTAACCCTGATTAATCATTCAGTTATTCAAAGGTATTAATTAATTAATTATTTAACAGAGAAAAAGATAAAACTCGATTCAAATGGTTAAATTATTTTTAAACAATTTACTCATGAGAGCCGAATGACATTGAAAATAAATGTATGTATTTTAGGATTTCATAGAAACGAAGTTATCATTGACATATTCGCACCTTGAAAACTTATAATGTAATTCTTAAAAGTATCATTTTTATTGTTGGAACGAAGGAACAATTATTTTCGGACTTAGTTATTTTGTAAAAATAAATCGCGGGCACATAGGTAAATTGACATAAGGTTGGAAGGAATTTTTCCCTGAGTCTGAAGGTTAAATTACTTTTCATCTGCTCCAGAGATATACAAAATTAGATAAAAATGTTTCTTTGTACATTTATTTTTTGACTGCGGAGTTAAGATTTCCCAAATGGCCCCAAAAGTAAGGTATTTTTGCACAGTTACGCGTACCTCTGAAATTCGCCTATTACCTGCTCATAGCTTTAACAAATAGATAAATCACAAACGTATAGATTATATTAGGAATTTAAATTATCATTCATTTATTATTATTAATTTTTATTTTGATCGATTTCTAATTTTATTTACATTACAATGAAAATAATCCTCTCTCAATAGATTTCAATATACCCTTTTTCTCCTCTTCAGAAAATTCTTCAAAAGTCTCAAAAATGTTGCTGAAAATAGACCAGAAATAAAAACTACACGAAAGAAATGACTAAATTCCTACTTTTCGAGGTAAAATATACTAGATTCCTTCAGGAACATAATCATTTTAGACTTATACCGTTAAATCCAGTACACGGAATAGAATTCTCGCTTCCAAAATGTCAAGCTTGGATCCAATAATAACATCAGCCTATTGAACTAGCTCGAAGAGATTCCAGTATCGCATTACGTTTTCTGTATTCCAAGTCCATATGTCAGTTTCGCTTCAAGTTTCGATGTCAACCGTTTTAGTCTAAAAGCAATTCTATGCTTACTTTTTTACGGCCCCAAGCTCCTTCAGTTTGTGTGTGTCGAGCTTGTATGATATATAAGCGGCATTTGTCATGCTTTAGACGAAAATTCAAAAATGCAGCATTACTCAGATTTATTTTTTTGCTTTTTATCAACAGCTATGTGTGATTTCGGTAAAAAAATCAAAGTAAAACAAATTGAGTGATTTCTAACCTCCGGTATTCTCAAATTCTTTAATAGGGGATTCATTAAACTCTTGAGTACTGTGATCAATCTGATAACACTTTTAAAGTACTGTCTTTAACAAAGAAAAATAACCTTCAGTATGATTATTTGTGAAAGTGTATCTTATACAAAATAATGCAGCGGACCAAGTCTTTATCTTTAATAAGTCCTTCATCACAATCGAACCTCTTTTTTTAAACTTTTATCCCAAAGCATTTAAGAATTATATTCTTGACACGATTTAAAATAAAAGATAAAATAATACAGGTCCTTTCCATTGATTGAGTACTCTGCTGTACCGTAAACCGGGGTTACTTGGACCCAAAATTTCTAATTTTTTGGACTTTCCGAACAAAACAATACCTAAATTCCATAACCTGTGCTGATAACAAATTTTTTACTACGTTTTAGATATTTTTCGATGATTTAAAAGCTTTTTTGAACAACATTTGTGCGTTTGTGTGTTTGCATCTCAGAAATTAGCGAAAATAAAATGCATTTTTAAACACCTTGAGAGGAAGGATGCGTCAAAAATCCGGTATTAAATATGATCATGAAATATATTAGCATCAGTGTAAATGTAAACAGGTTTAAATACATAAATAAGATTAACGATCAAAATACATTTGAAACATTTTGGATGCCGATGCTCTTAATATTAAACGATCAAGATTTCTTTTTGGAGATGTAATAATGATAATAAAATGCCTTGATTGAAGGGCGATATTTAGGTTGCTTAGTCCCTTCTTACATCTAACCCTTTGTAATTGAATATTAAAAAGATAGTGAAAGATTTTGGAAGTTACAAAAAAGGAAAATCAATAAAAAAAATTAAGTATTATGTAGGTTTAATAAAACCTAAGTTTGAACTTAAGGGAAAAAATAAAACCCTCCAGGAAAACGCCCACGAGAAGGTGGGCGTGAAAAACCTGCGAAAGCCTACCGTCAGTACTAAAATTAAATAAAAATAAACTAATTAAAATTTAATAAAAAGGAGGGAAAATAAGAAAAGTTAAGCTTTTAGCAACAAGCCTGAAAAAAACACGTTCACATAGAAAGTACAGAAACAGAAAATAATAGATGTTGAATTTAAATAAAATAAAACTGAGCAAAATTGACAAAACATAATAAAGCAACAAGGAAAAAAGAAAATACAAAATAAATGTAAAAATGAATTTAAATCCGTGCAGAATGTCAAGAGAATCTATTTACGGTCCATATTTGAAGTTGATTACATAAATTCAATTTTAAAAATACATTAACGTTCGAAAACCTTGCGATAGTGAATAAGTATGCCGTGAAATCCGAGGTTGTTTATTTTTGGATCGAGGAAAAAATTGGGAAAATGTATTGTCACATGTATGACCTATATCAGCCCCTGTGCATTATTTTTTTCACCCAGAATGTGAGAAAATGCGACTGTCCTGTGAATAAAGGTTAGGAAGCTCAACAGTTAACCAGCTGAGAAATGGGGCCGTGGCCATTTCCCATGTAAAGGATCAGTTAGAATGTGGGACATTCCAAACTCCGGACACCGAGGGCGTAAACGACCATGGACAACAATCAACAACTCAATCTGTCACCAACAGTCGAAACTCGCGCTGCGGCACATTCACTGGATTCTGCGGAGGAAAAACATGCTCTGTAATCTGGAGCGGCAGTAGGGCGAGCCAGGAGCAGCCATGTTTAAATGCCTGAGCTAGACAATGATTAGAGTTATCGCTTAAGTCATCAACACCCATCAAAGGCACCGTCGAATCGGATCCCCGGAAAGAAGAAGTCTGAGTAAATACCAAACGCGAGATATTTTAAATTAAGTTGGGGATGGATATTCAATAAGACTGGAGATTCATATATCTGAGATAAGAGAAAGGCGTCGGAGAGGCTGAGTTGGGATTAAAAGATTGAAAAGGGAGGGAAGAAAAGTGGAATTGCGAGGAGATGAGAATCGAGAAGGAGGGAAAGAGAATATGGAAGGGTTTTGCGCCGTATTTATTTTTGAGGAAATCTCTTTATTAACTCGATTATAGGTTTTAGAAAAATATGAGCTGAAATAATAAGCCGCTCAATGCAATCACTTCTTTTTCGAGCGTTTCAGTCTAATTTGATTAAAATTAATCAGAAAGGGTGTCGGCTGTACTTAACGACGTATAAAATTTGAAGATCCAGTTCCAGCCTTTCATCCTGAATTCTTGCTTAAGAAATTGCCTGTAAAAATGATCTAGATGCTCCAAGGTTATAGATGTAAATTTACTGAGAAGGCTTATTTGAGAAATATTCAAATTAGTTTCTTTTTTACATAATATTATTTTTTTATTGTCACTATTTTTTACTGATTTAATTTTGCGAAGATAATATCCATGAAAAAATTAACATTCAGTGTTTAGAGTAAACCGGTAAGAGCCAGCCAACCAAGCCAAAAATTATCATACGTGAAAGGATAAGGCTTGATTGGAAATATATGCTATAAAGTTAACAAATATCGTATATGACCTTGAAAGCAATTTTCTCCGATCTTGTAAAAGCTAAAATAAAGCTCAGCCAGAAATGTATATCCAAATGATAACCTTTTGAAATTCCTCCGAATAAATCCTCTCTGGTAATATATTGCGATGTCATTGGAATTGCCTCGCTTTAAAACATAAGTAACTCTGAAGTCGGTGTTTGAGCTTTCCATTCAACCCCGTCACTGTTTTAAATAAATTAGTTCGGTGATTCTCAAGAGGGGTCCCGCGGACCCTCAGGGTATCCCTGGGCTCCACTCCCATGACTCCGCAGGAGTGGGGCGATCGAAATTTCATTTCTAAACCAAATTTAATCAAGGATTGGATGCGAGTGCTAAATTAAATGTAAAACTGCGAAGAATTATCGCTTTGATATCCACAGTTAAGATGTATAATATTAGCAGTGGTGAAGTAGTAGCAAAAGAGAGGATTTGAAATTATGAGAAAGGGCTTATCAACAATCACAAGAGAAAAGTAATCATAGAAAGGTTAGGTTAAAGAATAAGAGCATAAGCAAAATTGAATTAGATGCAGAAGCATTGGAATTAGTAATAGTAATGAAGAAGAAACGGATTCATGACAAAACTTTTACTACATCGCTCAATAAATGCACAGCACGACCCAGGTTAGCCACGCTGCATCATCAGGGGGCAATTTGTATATTTATTGTGTGGTGTAGTAAAAGCTCTGTCATGAATCCGTGTTGTGTGAATGAATACCACTAAGTGAATCCTGAGTCTGTATTGTTTATTGTAATGGAGAAGGTTTGAAGAATACAGAGATACACCGCTATCAAACTATTGCCGGAAAACATTACATGTAGCTCTAATGTAAGGTTAGGAATAAGTGTAAGAGTGTCATGGTTTTAATTTGCATGTTTTTTTAGTTTCATTAATCAATTTCTTCATTCAAATTGGTTAAAAATGCATTTGGTGATATTATTATCTATAATGCTACAACCTTATGTGAGCAGCCGTTTTCTAGTGTATTCTTGTAATGGAATTAAATTGCTAGATTACCTTCACCGAGGGGCTCCCGGATAGCCAAGTGGGCAACGCGTTCGACTTCGGTGAAAGCGGTCCCGGGTTCGATTCCCTAAGCCTAAGCTGTCGAAGCACTTTTAACAATACTACTACTACCTTCACCGAATAGGGATTCTGTCCATCGTTAAAATCAAAAAGTTACATTTCTGATGCTGGGAAAATCTCTAATACAGCGCCAAGTTGCCCTCTGTGATTAAAAACATGGTAATGCAATTCCTGCGAAAAATGAACATATTCCTATGGTATTACTTGAAAATATTTTTCGGTATCTAATTCATATTTGGCTCTCGAATGATATTGAACCACTGCAAGTCGCAGTTTTTTTTTCTAATTTAAGCTTTGGCAACAATACTCGATTAAATATTGAACCAGAAAGATATTATAATTAAATGATAACCTTGACCTTTAAGCAACGCTGAATTTGTATAATTCCAGTGAACTTTGGAGTATTACGATTCGTCTTTTACAACATTAACATGTTATAGCGTTGAATTGCAAAACTATCTGTATTTGTAACCTTTTTTTATTATTATTGCAATGCAGGATAAAGAGATTGACGAGGGCTTTACATTATTATTATTAGAAGTTCAATGGATCATCGGAACGTTTGGAAGGAAGTGAAAGATTTCCATTTTCTCACTTTTGAGTTGTTCTGGTTGTATTCCGATGATATTGCATTCTGAACGGCGAATATTTTTTCCGAGAGAGAAACGATGCAGCAGATTTTTTAATCATTCAAAAAGTGCCTCGATAATTCACCTTGCCCCAGAAAGACCGGCTCAACAGAGATCACAAGAGTGAATTGCATTGGGGTATTCTAATTAGACACAATTCATGACCAAACTTTTGTATTACTTTTCTTCCTTCTGTTTCCGAATACCTCACGGCTTGAAATTCCCCTTTCGGATTATGTAACTTTAAAAAATGCGCCACTCGTTTCCGCGAAAATGAAGAAAAAAGCGGCGAAAGGAAATTAGAAGCCTTCATTTCTGCCGGAACTGCTCGTTAGGAATATTTTATGAACCGCTAATTATAAACCTTCGGATGAAATTCCGCAGACTTCTTCCACGAACAAGAATTTAATGAAGCGAATACTCGCCCATTTCGCGCACGCGTTGTGCCTTTAAAGGTTGCAGATGGCCGAAAGAAAGAGAGAGAGAGTCGCCAGGAGTTACCCAACGGTGTTCCATGCGTCCGTCCGTCCCAATGACTACCAGAAACACGTCCGTCTAACTTTAGACGAATGCCATCACGTGATCTGGAACTTCACTGGAGCAGCTATTTATAATGCGACATGTTTATCGCCATCCCTCCACCATCGGGAATAGACGAACGTTTGAATTTTGAAAATGGGCTTTTACGTTAAATAAACAAACTATTGATGGACACCGGAGGCGACCTCCCTGTTTCATCTTTCCTTCGGAGGCAGAGGAAAAATCCGCAGCTAACCACAGGTCGAATTTATGCCGAAAGGAAGGAGGAAAACGGAGATTTATTTACGCGTTCCGATCTTCTCTTTTTTCTTTCTCTGGGGTAGTAGTTGGGGATATATTCGTGGGCGGATTAATCCATCTCAATGATGCAGAAATCGACGTTTTTAAGCTTTCTCCACCCGCGATCAGCGTTAGAAGAGGTATAATTTAGCGAAACCAGAGGATCTCTTTAATCTCCCCCCAGAGAGAATGAGATGCTCGAAGCCTTTTTTTACGAATTGCGGATATTTTGATGAAGGAGTCCGTTCAATTCAGTTATGTCGTGATTTAAATGCGGCAGTAAATTTACAGCAGCCGAATGCGCACGAAAGTTTTAACGATTTCGAGAGGAAAAAGAAAAAAAGTATCGAGTTGTTTTCCGAGCGTTGGCGGAGACTTGCACTGCGTGGCCATATCTTTTACCAAGCCTAAAATGGAAACGTTGGAGTGGAAATTCGATTTGTTAGCGCGGGATTTATATAATTGCAGTAACGTTTGGATTATCATGAGTCGCGAGCGGAGGATAGTTTGTGAAATTGTACCCAAAAATAGATTACGAGAATCGCTCATTCGATTCACGTACTTGGGGATGAATTTATGCGGAACTTTTAAAGCTAAATAAGGTTAACATGAAATGCTGCTATCGGCTTCCTCGATGTTTTTTCCTGTTTTTACTCCATATGACTGATTATCATCTCTAATGTAAGTATTAGCTCGATTTCTGCGGATGATGTCGCTCACCGTACCTCAACACGAGAAGTAATACGAAATTTATGGAAATTCAATTAACTCTTATCGGATGTGCTATGTCGACGTTTGATACTTCAACTAGATTTGTTTGAAGGTTTCAATATTTAATACCTCTCTGCTTGAAACTCAAATTCGGTCGTAAAACAAAACGGTTATTTTCGAACCTCTTACGCATCTGGTCGTTAAATACCCTCACATCCAGGCACGCAGTAGAATATTTCTCTACTCATTCGCGTTTTTTTGCTTTTCTCTTCATGACTGTGCAATCACTTTCAGCCTTAAAATAGTTAATAGAACGAGGTGAGCAATTTAGCTCCAAAGAGAACTTTACTGAGTGCGATTATCCACTACCCATGGACTATGAAGCGTTAACTTTATTGAATTATCTAAGCTGCGCCTTGATTTGCGGTAACTTTAATTAAATGCACAGGAGGGACTCAAAACGTTTTGACTCCGGTGATAATTGCTTATCAGCGCAAGCTTCCAGTTTTATTTTAGCGTTGTAGACCCAAAAATTGAAAGCTTTGAAGGGTTAGATTAACACCACTTTAATAATTTTGGCTCCGGAAAGATTCGTAGGGGACCGAGGGAAATAATGACGTAAATACGCAAGAGAAAAATATGAAAAGCCTGCAATATTCAAATTTTTGTGGTCTGAGATTAAACGTAAATATTATTAATCCTAGAATCAGAATGCTTGTAACATTTTTATCTGAATTATTTGATTACTAACTGCTTTCACTACAGTTACATATAGCAGAGAGTCAATCAGCGGCACAGAGTTGTCATTGATTTACTAGCCTATTAGCCGCCCTAGACGCCTATACGCCATTTTGACGGCTAAAGTAGACGCTATGTTAATAAGTCACCTAAGAACTACCCGTTTAGTTAGATTTTTGATTAATTGAATGGACCGCGGTTTCGACGTCAGGGTAACGTATTCTTTAAAGCCACGGTTATATGGTTCGTTTTTAGAAAACTTTGATTCTCGTGAATCAAAAGATAGTGTCTAGGTTCATTCCTTAATAATTTTTCCATTACTTTCTTATTCATTGTGAATCAATTCTAAATTATACGCGTGTATCTAATGTATATAAAAGATTGTTCCCTCCTTTTTCATAGTTTTATATTAGAAACTACCATGTGAGCGCGTGTCCAATGAATTGTAGAAAGGAAAACAAAGTTCAAGCAATTTTTAAAATGTAATAAGAAAGATTACCATTTCTTTGACTGAATTTGACGTCTAGATTGCCTATTGTTTCGGTATGACGCTTTTGAGTCACTCAGGAGCGTTACCTGTATATAGGGATTTGATTAAATAGATGGACCTCCGTTTCAATGAGAGTATAACAGTCTTTACGATTGGAGATTTCGTGGTTACTTAATTCTTTTTTCGTGAATCGAAAGTTTTCTTATATCAATTATTTCTTCAGAATTTCCTTTATTGCTTTCTGATTTATTGCGAATCAACGATTTCTTGAAATTTTTCTTTAGTTTATATGAGCCACTTTAGTTTATACCACCATTATCACAAATTTATTCGCGTTTTCGGTTCTTTACGGTTAAAGCATTCTTGGTTACTCGATCATCTTTCGTGAATCAAAAGTTTTTCTTATATATACTTTCTTTATTCAGAAGTTTATTCATTGAGAATCAACGACAACTAAAAAAACAACTAAAACATTAGTTTCATACCACTGTTAATGCAAAATTATTCCCGTATGAGTAATATATGGAAAGCTCAGTCACTCTTTTTCATAGTTCGAAATTCGAAAATTATGCGTTGCTCGTTTTAATATTTTTCTTTACCGTTTGGGCTGGTTGAATCATTCAATTATTCTTTATCAATGAATGTCAGACTAATTTCTTTCTGTTTTTTATTTTCAGAAAGTTGCACTGCTAGGCCTAAGCTGTGAAAATTATTTTTTAAATACAGGCAACCCACTCACAATTAATTACTGCCATTGTAAGTGGGTTGTATGGATTCGAAATTATTTGCCAAAGTTTGAGTCCAGCAGTGCAATATTTTTTGAAGGCGATAAACTGAAATCAGTTTAAGTATAAAAATTTGCAGCCAAAAAAGAAATAATGTGAAAATGACACGAATAAACGATTTGGCCGCCCGCCAAGCGGGTTCGAGGGCTGGGTGCGGGTTTGAGGCGCCCGCAACACTAAAGTACGGGCTCGAATCCGTTTATTCCGAAGTTAGGATGAAGAAAAAACTCCCGGTGGGGTTGGCGGCCCTCTAATCCCGGAAGCGCCCGCGACCGGATTCGAACCCGAGACAGTAGCGTCGCACCTAGGTGCCTCGACCCACTACGCCAGCCTGTCGAACGGTTTAAGACACGCAGAATATTGTGCTGCTTCGTCCAAGGCTGTTCCTGAGGAGGGAATCCAAAACGGAAAGCGCACAATTCTAAACCTCATGGATGTCGCGTATACTGGTGTCGTGTGTGCCTCGACTCACAAGTCACTCGTACAGATCCAAGTGAAATAGTTTTCCCAGAATATCTAAATCAAAGCAACTCCCAACGTCCCAAGAACTACGAAATTTATTTCGACTTATTTAAAAATGTATAACTATTATTTTATTCGTTTATACCCTCCAAGCCAGAATGAGTGAATTATGTTGTCTATAAAATAGTACGGGTCTTATGTAAAATATTAATAAAACACGATTCGCTAGAGGTTTTGATGATTGCTTGATAAATTTCCAATAAAATATTTAATACAAAAATAAATAAAATATTGAGCTATTGAGCTACTCGATCTTTATAATTATGAATTCAGTATTTAAAAACTTTTCAATTTTAAAATTTTTAGCAATAAAACTACTCGTTTAATGGAATGGATAGGCTTATAACCATTAATGCTATTTGGACGGAAATAACCAGCTTAAACTTATGGGATAGCGCAAAGAGCAGGAGAATCAGCATCGCCTTTGACAAATTTCCTCATCAATCACTGGACGGGACTTTAATTGAGTTGTAAGCATATAATATTTCAATATATAACTTAATTATACTATTGACTTTATAAATATCAGTCACATTAAAATTTAAAGCAAAATCCCTAAAAAACAACTTTATAAAATTTTATTATTATATAAAATTTATATATTTCCTTAGACAACCTCGTTTTCGATAAAAATCACTCAAATTCTCAAGCTGTATTTTTACCTCTTGACTGATAAAAACTCAATGCACCCTTACTTCCTTTATCGAGACAAAGCAGAGTATGTCTTCTTATGAAAATACGGCTGAATAAAATACCATTCTATTCGGTCGTAGGTTTGTTCCTGCGATTTTTTTTTGTAATTGTAAAAGTTGTAATCACGAAGAATTACCTCCTCTTAAGGAAGATTGCCATCTTCTTACAATATTTCCTCGGGTATTTTTATAGGAAAACTTACGAGTTCGGCTTTAGCCAATCGCCTTGGTCGTCATGGGGACGAGTTGTTTATATACGAAATATCCTAAAAATGTTGTCTTTTTTGTCCAAATTCTCGGAATTTTGAATCTGAAATGATATTTCTTGGCCAAAATAAGAATATTTACTTAATATTCTTCCTTTTAGTGTTTGCCTTATTCCGTAGGATCGTTATTTTTAACTAAATGTTGTAAATTAATATAGCCTACAACGATAAAGAAGAACTATACGCGCTTGCGTTTCTTATTTCTTGAGTAGTCCCGATTTTAACGCAAGATACTTTTGGAAAAGTATTCAAGATTTTTTAGTAGTCAATTAGCGCAGCCGGAAGTTTGGTCCGCGGAGATTTGGTCCGCTACGTTTTCGTCCGCTACGATTTGGTCTACGATAGTGTCGTTACTAAATCATCGTAACACCCAGCCGCCGCGGACCAAATCGTCGCGGACCAAATCGTAGCGGGACCAAATTGTAGTGGGACCAAATCGTAGCGGACCAAAACGTAGCGGGACCAAATTGTCGTGGGACCAAATCGTAGCGGACCAAAACGTAGCGGACCAAATCTCCGCGGACCAAAATTCCGGGTGCCGTCAATTAGATCCTTGTATGAATCCAATACTTTTAACGTATAGGGAATTGCTCTAAATTTTTTCCTGATTTGTTCCTCAAAGAATTTCTTATGGTAGTTAATGACACCGGAGAAACAAATACATAATCACACAGAAGAAAAATAATTCGTATATTTTCCTCACAATTTACGAAGTATTTCTGTTTTTTTTTCCTATGGCCTTCCACGACGTATAACCTGAAAATAATAATTTCAAATAAATATATACACGATGCTAACATTAACGGTTTCTATTAATTCTTTGATACACGATGGTGTTTATGATAATAGGTAACAGACTAGTGGTTCAATTGCGTATGAAGCATTCCCTATTGTTATTGCAAAGTATCTCCTATTTGATATATGTAATCACGACATGATAGTCTAGTGAACAGGCGTTTTTTCCCTTGAGACTCCGCTTTAATTTAAGGATATCGTTCGATGATTAAAATTCGTTATTATTATTGTATTCTCATTCGATAATAATAATATAGTGAAGGGTTAAACTCTAGAGGTTTTGGGAAGTGGATATGTTTTGCGGAAACGATCGGCTATATCAAATTGAAAATTAACATTATTTGTTCATAAGGCATTTTGATCACGAGAATTTCAAAAGCGATTTCAATTAATTCGGTTGCAGGGATAGGTATCGACCGATTGGTTGTATTCTGAGTAACATTGAAATAGTCTAATTCTAATGGTTAATAAAAATTTCAAATGAAATCCGAAATCACTTTCCAATAAGACTTTCTTCCTTCCTGCCTTACAACAGGAACTTGACCTATCTAACGGTTGCAGAATATGTTCATAGCCATTCGGTGGAGTCTCCTGGTATGTTAACACTTTACTGCGCATTCTATTCATTTCCAATCCATTTATTAAATGTTTCGCTCTTTTTCTCACTTTATATTTGTATTTGAAATTGAAGAACGATAAAATAACGGTAAGGTAGAGAGCTTTGATAAAACGTTCTCCACATAATCCGAGTTTTTTTTTCTAAACAGAACCAAAAGGAAACCCAAATTTTTAATGTAACCCCCTTGAAATTTTCCATTAGATGATATAATTACCAGCATCGAATCAGGAATCTTTGACTTTGACGAAAACAAAATCTTTTCTGAGATCTGCCTGTGCCACAAGAATTCAGAACAATCAGGTTTGTTATCAAATAAATATTCGAATTCAAGTAAATTTTATCCTATTTAAAAACTATGTCTTAATGTTAATTATGTCTTATGATATCTCTAAAGATTGTTGTTTCACCAAAGCTGACTGATACTGTAGAGATTGCAACATATCATCAACATAGAGACACGTATAACATATTTTAAGTTAATAGACTCAAAGTTAGAATATAGATTTACCCGTTCTAATCTTTCTTATCCAAAACAATATGGTTTACCTAAAATTCACAAGAATAAAAAAGCCATGTGCCAGTACCATCAACAGTACCATTACAGTACAGTGCCATCAACGTACCATTTAGCTTAATGGCCTGCAGTGATAAAAAAGCGCTTCCATAGCTAAGATCACTTTGAATGTTAACCCCCAGCGAGAATCGAAGCCGGAACAGCTTTTACCGAAGTGGAACGCATTACCCACATAGCTATCCCGGGGCGGAGCCTGAGTAATCTAAATGTTTAAACACTCAACATAAAACTTTTCCTTCTTCTGGTAAATTATCTGTCATTAATTCTTCACGCTTCATTGAAGAAAATTAAACATCTTTGCGAGAGAACTTCGCGACTTAGAAATCCTTGCATCCTTTAATGTTGTAGGCTATTTCATAATCTACACATACATGACACCTTAGACATTTTCAAATGACATCTTATTTGAACTTAAGTGAGGGAATTAAGAGAAAAATAAAAGTGACTTATCAACATACCTCATTCTGCAGAATGTTTTAAAAAGAAAATAAAATATAAGAAAGAAACAGCTTGTCTCTTTGGATGAAACCCAGGTTTAATTGTCGCATCAGTTTAGAGATATGCATTTAAACTTTTCTCTCAGGATAACCCCCTTTCATTGCTCTCATACCAACCCCTCTTCTAGATTATTTAACTTTCTAATCAAAGCTTTACAAAATTATTTTTATCATGAAGCCGTTCTCTCTTTACAAAATTGTTAATAAAAATTTATAGTTAGCTTAGGAATAACATGTGTGAAAAATAGCGACATGACTGGGACTCGAACCCAGGTCTCCCACTTTCCGTTCGGTAATCTAACCAGTGAACTACCATGCCACGTCTCTTCCACACTGTTAAGGGAATGCTGGGACCTAGAGTCCTGGAGGGCCTGAAGTGGGAGACCTGGGTTCGAGTCCCAGTCATGACGCTATTTTCCACACTTGCTTTCCTTTGGGAACAGCCGCAGGACTTTATCCTGCAAATTATTCAAACCTTTCCTTAATCCTTATAGTTAGCTTCGTAAATAACAATACGAGCTCAGCAGTACTGAAGATAAAACCTCAAAAAATCAGGAATCTATCAAATTACTTGTTCTCATTGCAGCATTAAATATATCCGACAAAATAAAAGAAAAAATATCCATATTTTAAGAGCATTAGGCACAAATATTAACGTTTTAGAACTATAGCGTGGCTAAACATGTCTCAGACACTTAACATGGAGTAACTGTAAAAGACTTTAATCTCATTTCCCATTCTAACAAATCTTTGACTTCTTTAGAAAAGAAATATGTGTGAAAAATATAATTGTTATGAACAATGATCAGAACTTCAATAAAACATCTTATAAAGTGTTTTATATCGAACTTTAATATCTGTGCATTCGCTTGTCTTTCTTCTTTCTTGCTTTTGGAGGCACTTCTTCCTTTGGTGAACACAGTCTTGTCACACGCCTGCCGAGCATGTTCCTCAAGATGACTCCTTACGAGATGAAATGCATCGAACGTTGATTCATTTTTGATGGTTTTTCTGAAGAAATCCCTCTTCTCCTGGGTTAAAACGTGCCTTTCTTCAGTGATCGTTAAGAGAACGTCGTGCGGAGCATACCCTATTGCGTCTGTTTACATTTTAATCGGATAACGGAGTTGGTTGAGATCGAACACAGCGCCTAAATTCCTCGCCAACTCTGAATTTTAAGTCTTTGGGAGGCAGTAACCCGAAACCGTTGTTAACGCTGTTAGGCGAAACATACACTCACTGTCAAGATGGTGATCTCATTAGATCAAATTTCCATATCTTGGGAAATTGAGCTAAAAGCTATTACGGAGTATCTCTTCGTATCGCGTCGCCTGAATTACTTAATGAAAGCATCCGCATATTTTGCTCGAAACGCTCAATTAGCCAGTTACGCTTTATTTTCATGGAGTCGAGTTATCAAGGCTTACGTATACAGCCTGTGACAGGTATTCGATTGGTGTAAATATCCTCGTAGAATGGAGGCAATAGAAACCTTTGTTAGTATTTATAGATAACAGCTTTTTGTAGTCTTGCGATTAGAGAGAATTCCGTATTCTATAACTTTTATATATTTTTGCTATAGCTATGTATTTTTGCGGAAATTGCAAATAACGCTTGAAGTGTTCACATGAAAGGATTGCAATTGACAGCCTCGGTGGCATGGTGGCCAGCGTATTAGCTTAGCAACGCCGGGTCCCGAGTTCGAATCCTGGTTACGGTATGGTTGTTAGTGTTCGTGTCTTGAAAAAGATTAATCGTAAGATTAGTCTCATAATACTAAAATTTACCTAATAAAGTCATCATAATTACTATCATCATCATCATATATTTTAGTGGTTAAAATAATTATGCTAAAATTTCGCATGAAATTTCAAAAAATAAATAAAAAAATATATTTTAACCCTTCAAACCTCCAGCGAGACTGTTTGACAACATATCAGCACGTAATTCCGACGAGAAATGCCCAATTCCTATAAAGGTCGACATTAATTGTATATTTTAACTTCACATATGTTTTCAACGACGTTTCTCGTGCAGCAATTTAAAATACTGTAACTTAGATTTATGGGACTGAATTTAGATTACTGTAATGCGGAGGGAAATAAATTCCAAATAGAATGGATATTTCATCTCGAAAGTTATAGACCTAAATTATAAATCTAAAAATTTGTCTTTAGCGCCAGATGATTCGTGATGAACATATATTTTCATGATTATCGCAAAATTTAAATATCACCTCCCTTCAGAGGTTCATGTTATATCGAAAGTTATCGAAATTTCTTTTCTTCTGACACATTTTCATGTCAAAATACGATCTTGTAACTTAGGAAAAAAATAAACCAAAATATCTCTGAAGCACTGTGTCACGTAGAACACAAATATATTCCTGAGCTTCTGAAGCACAGAAGAACAAATTAGCACCAGAATCAAAGGGGAGTAACGGTCACTTCAGTAGCTTGGATTTTAAAAGTTTATTTAATGTGAGGGTATAAATTGCATATAAGACCCTGAAGTTAGTGATGGGCCTGATACTGAAAACAAGGTAGGGAAATCCTAGCAAGGAAAATTCCTACAGTTCACAAGGCAAATATTTGTCTTAGAGTTCGTCTGTGTGTGAAGTTATGTATGAGCCAGCCCGATACCGCATGATCCCTTGTGCATACCTCATCAGAGATGAAACTGCAACAAGTACGTTTGCTAAAAAACGATAGGAATCCTTGTTAGAGTGGAGCAAGGCATGAATCCTAGGAGTATGTATAATGCATATGTGAGAGAGGTATTTGGAAGGATAATGGAGAGAGATTCAGGGAAGCCAATTGCATCGGATTCCGGATTGTGAGAACGTAATAGAATTTCCGATGAAATAGAAATGTGTACCCTCATTTTTGGAATAGAAAAAAGAAAATTTTTTTAGCCCTTTTCATACTCTTTCAAGCTGTCCAATATCATATGTAGTATCTCTTCAAGGATTACCATGAATTCGAGCTTTGGAAGGTATTTTAATGCATTTCCCTTAGGATTTTAGCGCGTGAAGGAAATAAAGTTTGTTTTCAAATATACACGGAAAAAACCTCCGTTGAATTTAAACCTTGCAGGAACTTCATTTTAAGGAATAGGTTGAAAGTGAAATATAAGTATTTACTGCATGATATTACATTAGGGTACACAACGGCGTAACCTTAGCGATTTCCCACTCAGGATCAAAAACTCCAAAAACGGTTACTGGGTGCTTTTATTAATATTTTATATTCCTATATTTTTGTAACACCTTAGCGAAGACGTTTACACCGAACAACTCTTGAATATCGATACCGACAAATGTATTTATTTTATTTATTTATTTGAAATTTTTTATGCCCTGGGAAGTTCCCATAGAGCAACACAAAAAACAAGTAATGTAAAATTACAAAAATGTATGGAAAAAACAAAAATATAAAAATAACTAAGCAACAAAACAAAAAACAATATAAGTAAACGGAGAATTTAGAAACCAAGACTTAATAGTCATACTACTCGAAATACTCATTCATCAAACACATCAAACATCAGCAGCTAAGAGATAGTTGAATAACTTATCCTTAAAGATTCGCACCGAGCTGGAATATTTGATAAAGTCAGGTAAAGAGTTCCAGAATTTAGAGCCTTTAGATTATCTATAATAATAATAATAATAAAACGACTTTATTTCAGGGCAAGATTGAGACTAGTAAGTCTCTTCTTACATCTAACCCTATGTCATAAAAGATGAAAAGAAATAGTTTATGGGGTTAAAATAAAAGAAAATTAACAAAGAGATGTGTTTTCGGGTTAAAAAACCTAAGTTATTGCACTTAGGAAAAAATAGAACCCTGCAGGAAAACGCCCACAGGAAGGGGGGCGTGAAAAACCTGCGAAACCTACAGACAGTAGCATCTAAAATTTTAAAGAAGAGGGGGAAATTAGAAAATGAAAAGTGACTGCAACCTTACTGAAAAGAATAAAAAAAAGCATAATAAATGTACATTTATATGAAAGAAAGAGAAAAAAGAGGAAGGGGGAGAAAAAAGATGAGGACAGGAGATCGATTAGAAATATAAGAAAAGGAACATTGCAAAGATAATAAAAGAAATGGAAAAAGCACAATACATAGATATTTACGGGATCACCATTGGTTACGTCAATTTAGCAATAAAAGTAATAAAGTGAAATGAAGCTATAAAAAGGAATACATAATAAAAGCTACGGATTACCAAAAATAACAAAAGCCATGGAAATCACTGTACATAGATATTTACAATATCGTCATTGGTTACGTCAATTTAGCTTTAAAATGAAGAAAATATTCCTATATTCCTTCCTATCTGGAAGGAATTTGAGAAAATGTTTGATCGAGGTGTAGGATATGTTAGTTGCTCGGGTCCACTTCGAGTTAATCTGTTATTGTTCGAAGATAGCTGTCTTTCGCGAGTGAAAAAGGCAGAAATATAGCTGGGCTCAGAATTTTTGAACACCTAGAAAAGGAAAGATCCAGGCATGAACTTCCTTCTCCTGATTGGTATAAGCCACGACAATTTGCAACGAAAATTAGAAACATGATCAGATTTGCGAAGATTAAAAACAAATCTTACGCAAGAATTTAGAAGCCGCAGAAGTTTGAGTTCTTGTTCACTTGTTAGATCATCATATGCAAGACAACAATAATCGAAGACCGGAAAAATAAGTGCCGAAACAAGCATTTTCGGGTTGATAAAGGAAGCCTTGTTCTTATTGAAAAGGAGATTGATCCTAACGGTGGGAGTGCAAAATTTAGTCTGACGTCATGTAAAAGGAGACTTATTTTTCTCATGTTATATTTTTCTAGCTATCTGATTCTTTTACAATCAAAAGTAAGCGAGAAATCAAAATTTTAATAAAAATGTATGGCTTTAAGCCCATTTTTCATTTTGATCTTTATGATGTTAAAAATTGAAATATTTTGTCGGTAACTTCACCTCAAAAGATCTGGGGCGGAACTGTCATCATGCAATCACAGTTAATCATAGTACCTTAATTTTATTTTGAATTTAAGTAAAACCTTAAGTGAGCCAAACCTTTAAAATCAAACTTTTAAACGACATTTAAATGCAATATTCTAATCATAACGAAACGTAATCTTCTCGAAGGAAATGTTTTTAGTCTTTAGGGAGATTTTTATCTTCTGCTGGGATCATGTCTGTGTGGGCAGGAATATATATTTGACTCGTTCACTCCTCTGATTCTATTTCTCTCTGCTGGAAAATTCCAATTCAAAAACCAATTTACCTCTAAAAGAATGCAGAGCTTTTCATTGCAGGACCCATTCTTCCGGTGAAACGAAAATACCTCAAGCTCAATTTGAGCGATTTCGATTTTAAGAATAATTCCGCGATGTCAAAGAACATTTTTCTTTCCACCCAAGAATGCTGTATCGGCAAAGGGATTAATAATTCCTAATTTCATATTTTGAAAGGCATAAAAAATACAGCTGAGCTTATTTAATTTCTTACGGGTCTTTGAACTGAATGAGAAGAAGAATGAAGCGTATGATATTAATTAGGTATCAAATCCAGAGATATTAAGATGGATACCAACTTCAATCGAGAGATGCGAATTTTTTCGAAGAAATATCCGATTTCAAGGTCCATTGAAATTCGCGTTGAGAAGAATTCTCTGCGTAGCAGAGAGGTTTATTTCTTCATGGACGTTTTCTCATTTAAAATACCAACAGGATGTCCTATCGTTTTCAATTATCGGAGGGACATATATCGCCAACGAGGGTCCCTCCTGCGAGCACATGACAACCATTACTCTTCCATTCATCGCAATTCATCTTCTAAAGTGACATCCGTACTTTCACCGCCATTTTTTGGAAACAGAAGGATTATTTAGGAGAGGCGGATGGATACCGTGGGGGAAAATATCAATTTCCGTGCTTTAAGATTTCTTTCTCTCGAAATTTCATGTATTGTAAGCAACGGCAGAAGGCATGCTTGTAGTGTGTAAATGAAGATGAGCTTAAACATTACGTCTGAATTACTTACCCGCCTTACGAGTTTGCGTGAAAGTGCTTTCCGATTAAATTTAGATCCTCTTCTCAACCAAGATGAGGGAAACAATACAGAAATGAAACTGCTATTTAGCGCGATTTTCATTCGTAGCCTCTAATGAAAATTTCATTGCCGTTGAGTAGTGTCTCTATCATTAGTGGGAGCTGTATTATGAACGAAAGACAGATTCAACAGCGAAAATTACTTGTGTTTGAACATATCTTATTTCATCTTCCTGACTATCGTAATAAAATAGGTGGTTTAAGTAATCTTGAAACTGAAAGAAGTTTTTTATGTTCCCAAACAGAAGTATCCGATACGAAGCATAGAATTGTAATTAAAATAACGACGTAGGATAAAGAAATTTTCTTTATATTAGAAAGAAAAACAACCAGGCCAGGGCTGTTCAGTAACCTTGATTTAGGTTTATTCGTTTAACCTTTGATATAACTAGAAATAAAGAGAATGTTTATAACATCATTCCAAAAATTTTCTTTCGAGCGGTTGTCAAGTGTGAAAATGAACTCAGAAGGTGATCGACTCTTTCTAAAAGGTTTTGACCGTGAATATTAATTAAATTACTTATAAGGAGAGTAATTTTGAATGTAATAATTGATTTTACATTTACTTTACATCGAGCTTCCGATAATCAAAGAGATATATGAATGAATCGAAATATGGAGTGATTTAGTAAGCCGTTAATAGTTGATTTAGTTAGCAGTTAATAGTTGATTTAGTTAGCAGTTAATAGTTGATTTAGTTAGCAGTTAATAGTTGATTTAGTTAGCAGTTCATTATGTGTAAGCATCATTGTTCCAGAAAAATGAATTATATATATGCTTTTAAGGTCTATTTTGCCTGCGCTAAGGCTAAGATTTATATATTTTTAAAATTTATTAATTATTTAATTAGGTACTTTCCTGTTCGCGACAAATAAATTATTATTACTACTATTATTATTGTTATTATTTAGATAGATGCAATGCGTTTAACTCATAAAACTGAATGAAATGATATGAATCGCGTTCATAAGTGAACTTTTTTGGAGCATCCTAGTACGTCAGAGTTGGAAATTGGTTGGGCGTTCGTAAATGAGATTTTAACAGTTTCCTTTTAGCGCAAAACGCGACAACTATTGTTAGCATCTTGCTGATGCTGAAGGCTTTGTCGAATCCCTCTCATAATTGCTGCATAACTTCCGCACGGAGCGACTCTTATTTAAGTTCCCACCGCACGCCCTGCGGCCGCATTTCGGTGGGATTTCGTTACTCCAGGTGGCTTATGCTCTCGGGGAATCCATGTTCTGTTCGCTGAGTTCCACTCGCACTTCGCCCTCTGCCCTCCTCCTGCGGAATTCGACTCTTTGCTCCACTGCGCATCTTGATAATGGAGCAGTGTCACCTCAACCAGGGCCAAATGAAGCCGGCTCTCCCTTTTCTTCGTAGCCCCCGTTCCTCTTCCGATGCGGGTTATTCTTTTCTCTTCTTTTTCGCGCGGAGGAAATTTTAATTAAAGAAGTTTGTTAATAAAGCGATTCATATTGAAGCGGTTCCCAATTATTGGAGCCACTCAGGTGATTAGTGCGGTGATGATATTAATTCGCAGTATGGTGTTATCAGGAGTTCTGACGAAAGGGGTGTAATTTCCTATAATTAGAAAGGATTCGTATTGGGTTGCGGCTAAGCTCGTGCAAAGGGCAAAAATTAAAATATAAATTGTATCGGAACGGTCGTGCTGGTCTTTGGAGCCGGACGTCGTGGAATTTCAAAGCGACGAGAGCGTGAAAATGGGTCAAATTTAAAAATCAAAATGTCAAAAAGGGAGGCGATTCTAAATGACGGCAGTTTTCGTTTCCACAAAATATGAAACACAAGCGGGAAACTCGGCGTGGATTGGGTATTTCGCAAAAAAATTCTTTTTAAGTAACAATCTGAGTTTTAGAACGCGACAATGTTGTTATTTTCCAATAAATGAATATATACGGAATGACCTGTACTCTAATGAGCCGTGATAAGATATCACCATTCTCAATGTCTATTCAAATCTATTTACAATCTATCTATCATCATCAAATAATCGGCCACATCTTCTATTGATAAGGTGCACTAATCCAAGGACGATTTATTTTAACAAGTATGAAACTACTTAATAATAATTGTTAAAAGACTAGTTAAAAGTTGTTAAAAGATAAGAATACATTACTGAATATGTATTCTGCAAATGATGGCAAACAAACAAACGTACCTGTTTCTTAAATTTATTTAAGAGATACTGAGTTTCGTCTTTTTAGAGAGATAGCGACTCAAAAGCGCATCACACTACTTGCCTCAGAAAAGTTTAAACTTGTTATTAAGTAGTAAAAAATTCTAGATATGTGTACCCCAAGGTCACGGGTTCGAGTCCCATCTAGTCAGATTTTTCCGATTAGGGAATGGTTGTTTGTTTTCCTAAATAATAATTGTTAAAAAGGATGTCTTATGGCCTCTCTACTTCTACTACAGTTAGGAGGAAGTAAATTTAAAGACGTATCTGTTGGTTGAAGGTTCACCGGGAACAAACAGAAAATTAGGAGACTAACCGTAAGCGGATTATTTTTTAGTGAAAGAAAAGTATAAATAGTGCGATGTTCTTAATCATTTGTTAACAAGGATTTTATTTTAATCACGACGTAACATTTACAACTTTCATATCACGTTACAGGCCGCGGTGGCAAAATGGTTAGTGTGCTAGCACCCAACCCCCAAGGTTCCGAGGTCCCAAGGGTTCGAGTCCCGTATAATCAGATTTGTTTGATTAGGGAATAGTTGTGTGCGGGCCAATTATTCGTGTAATATAATTAGAATATTCCTGTTTCCACCAAAGAAGCTATTTTCATTACAAAAAGTATACTGCAAGAACGACTTTATTCTTCTATGAAGGATTCAATTTACAGTATTTAATGAACCGAGCTTTCCATTTTTAGCGCTTGAAATATTTTCATATTTTTATCCATCCAAGAGTTCAGGTGAATGACGCTACCTTTACCTTCCCTTTGAACCCTTCCATACTTTGGGGAGCTAATCTCACAATGCTGAAATCCCTCGATAGTAATCTTAAAAATGAGACAGCCGGCGCTCCCCAGGTCGATTTACCAATCCTCTTTCCTCGGCACGAATCCCTCCTATCCCAGCCCTTTTGAGTATCTAACGCTTTATCTTTCATAACTGTCTCCTGCAAACAAAGGAAGTTTCATCTTGGCTTCTTTCCGCTGTATTTGGCACCTCTTGTCGTTTGAAATGATTCAAAGGGTAGCATTTCGTGTAAGTGGACCGAAACCTGAGTTGAGATATCCCGGATTTCAACTCCGCATCTCTGAGAGCGCAATAGAATATAGATTGCACTTTAGGGAAGCACTGTGTTTCTTGCTATACAAATGTAAAACAGCGATTCTAGAGGGAACCGGAGTGCATCAATTTTAGTTTTGTATATTCAGAAAGCCTCGTTGTATGTACAACAACGATATATTGCTTGTTTGCATAAATAACGATCCTGATTGGCGCTGACATTATTATCTCATTATTTCTAAAGTAATATGAGCGGATTTTTAAGTATTCCGTGCTTTTACGAACGCAAACGAATTTAAAAGCTTTGGAATTCATTAATGCAGTAAATATTTATTAATATAAAAATAAAATTTTATCATCGATTGGGACAATAAATGCTCGTTGTTGCATAACCAGTGGTGTTATCTATCAGCGAAATCTAATCTCGCTCCCATTAGCCCTTGATACTTTAAAATAGTTCGTTCTATTTCAAATATTAGTACCCCATATTATATATGCAGAGGATTTTACATCTTCATGCATAATTCAAGGAGCAGTCTATTATCTAAACATGATATGGTGTACTTTTTAGTATTACTGTCCCTAATAAATAAATGGCGCGTGAACACTCGAATGGAATTAACAGGGAATCAATTATGAAAATATTTCGGTAGATACTTTGAAAGTTATTCATATAACCAAAATTTTATATATTTATGTGTTCATAGATTTTTAGTTACTATTATTGATAACACATAAATTACGTAACATGATTTTAAATATATATAAGACAGGAAGTTAGCATGTAATCCTTCTGTATAGTGACGATAAAATAAACTAAAAAGTAAAATTTTCTATAATCTTGATTGAAATAAAAATAATTGAATACTTAATTACTCTTAAGAGTACCGAATACCATAAACGGATTCCAATTTTGGTTGGGGCATAAACTTAGTGGGGCTCTTACAGCGATGTAACGCACATATGCATCCACTCTCTTAGGTTACAGATAGTAAAAAGAGTAGAGGAGAGGTTGACTTTCACATTGATTATTTAGAAGCTCAGCTGCATTCGGGATCCAGTCTCAGCACTCAAGGTATAATGCGAAAAGTGAAGTAGCGACTCCTTCAGTGATCAATATCAGCATTACGCAACAAGACACCGAGTGCGCGTAATAAACATGTTTATGAGGAATGCGAACATAGCTCTCTTTTGTCGTTTCGTATTAAAGTAGACGTAAGAGATGAGAGTGTACCCACTATCAGGGATATTCTTACCACAGAGATTCACCTAACATACCGTTTCAATAAATTGGTAATGTAAATGCAACGTTTATGACTTATTTTAGCAAGTATTTCCCAATGTTTGGACGCAAGTAATCGTTAATGATGACCTTCGATGAATTACTTATCTATTATGAATTAGAAGCAAATACCGTGTATAACCGAATACAGGTCGACCTTTAAATACAAAATTTTAATGAAAAAAATCTGGCGTTGACCAATTCACGAGAGAAGTAAGAGGATTAACCAGGAATGTTTACACGTTTCGAAATAAAAACTTCGCAAATCATCTTTAGATGACTTTTTTGTGTAACACATGTACTTACTTGAAAAATTATGTTATTATCTAAATAAATAATATTTACTTATATTTTAGAATATCATTTTTATATTTCTTATACACCTCTGTGGTCTAAAATGACAATAAAAATGAGTAGGTGAATAGCTATTTTACAATTAAAGGACAGCATAAAAGGTGATTCAAGTTTCTAATGGATCGTCAGGTTGAAATGTATCGATTACACAGGTACAAAAAATCGAGAGATCGAATCTGGCCAACTTCGTAGTATCTCAAGCTCGCAAAAACACTGTCGCAATGTCCTATATCTTGACTTATACGAAATTATTGTTAACTTATACAACTCAAAGTCGTTTTTAAAAATGTAAAATTATATCCTTAAGTCCTTATTAATTGAAAATATACGTTTTTAAAAGTCCACAACTATAATTAAGGTTAATTCACTATAAATAGATTTGAAGTACTTAATATTTACGAAGAAACTAGGGTCGACTTCTGCATTTTTCCCTTAAGAAAGAAATTTTACGTAAAAATTTGGGCAGTCGACCTATACACGGTATATACGGTACATCCTTTTTTGATGGGTTGTATATCCTAATGAATTTTGGGCACCACAGCACTTCTTGATTCAGTATCTTGATAACACTGAATCTGTGAAAAAGACAACGACTCTCTAGGATTTTCAATTTCAAGACTAATCCTCGTGGAAGTTGGAGTTTTAAAGTCATAGGTACGAAAATGTCGACAATTTTCTCTATATAACGAGCTTACAGGTTTAATTAAGCACCGAGACATATCCAGATAGAAGAAAAGAAAAAGTAAGATATTTATACCCTAAATTTCTCGGTGATCGATACCTTAAAAGCTGAATCGAAACAATTTAGTATTACGTAATACAATTGCAATTTAATCTGGTCTCTCACCTGTCATTTTGATCACTCTATCCTTAGTAAATATATTTATCCCTTTATATTCATATATTCTTTTAACGTCACCGGTGAAACTCTTTCCTTGCTTCGCTCTTCTCTCCATTATCCTTTCACTCTCAACATTTATCTCACGTAAACTGTCATCCCTTTCCCTATTTGTTCAATCCGTGCCCGTTCCCTTACATTTGCCATGACCTCCGTTGCTTTCCTATCCGAAGATCTTACTTTCTCTATCTGACGCAATGCATCCGCATCGCAAAGGTTCAAAACCTCTTTATTCCTTTCTTCCTCTACGTACAATATCCTTCCACGATGTTTCGGGAAATCTTCCAAGGCTTTTTATGTCTCCCTTCCTCAATGTACTCTATCCTCTGTCAGTGTTTTAGGAAATCCCCCAAGCCATCAAAGGCAGGTGGGAAAAAAGAGTGCGTGCTGGGATGCTCAAAGACGCTCTTCCCATAAAACGGTCTCTCCCTCCTGGATTTTGTGTGACTAGAAAGGAGACTGCTTTTCGCAATCATGATATAAAAAGAAATCACTAGTCTTATGATAATAACCTGGCGGGGTGATTCGCGGTTTGACATATTGTTTTAATGTTTCTTACGTACATAATTAAAAGTTGACAATTTTCTTTGAAATGCAAACTTGTTCAAAATAGCCGAAATGAGAGATTTTTAAGAGTCAATTAATTTTTGCGCCATATTAATGTAATTATGCCGCTTATTTACACGGAAATTATGTCCCTCTATTTTGCAATCACAGCCGCTATGATTGAATGGTTCACGATTTGATCGCTATCTATTTATTCGTTTCTTTCCGAATGATTTCAAATATTCTTCCATGCAAATATTCCGGTTTAATATTCACGAGAGGTTGTCTTTCGCGATGAGTGATACGCACCGTAATTGAGTTAGTCGTTTAGATCGGGATGATGAAAATTTTGTCGAGAGTAGGGAATTAATTATCGATAGAATATCATAGTTTGTCGCATACTGAGATGAAAATTGGTGGAATGTGCAGGCAATTTATTTTGATTATATTTTAGTGAATACAATCCCTCAGTTGTGGTGAATCATAAATACTCCTGAATATAGGCATATTTGAATGTAATTGTCCATAAGTTATTTTTGATCCGGCAAGGTGTGTTAATGTGTAGTGATTAGAAATATGTATGGGAAAGGAAGTTAGAATGTACTCCTTCGACAGTGGGAAAGTATGGAAATCCTTGGTAACTGCTGGATCATAAACATAAGGTCACATTTAAAGAGAGATATTTTACAAGGTAAGAAAATACAGAATGCGATTTTAGGGATTGCATGTCGATGTTACTCACGTGACAATGAAAATACAAATAGGTTGTCGAACGAGCTGTTGTGGGTCACTTGAATCTAATTAATGCTTGGTTAGGTAAATATTGAAAGTAGTATTTCCTTCCAACATTTTAAATAATAGGATTGCGAGATTCTCTTAAATTAATATCTGCGGTAACAGCTGAACATTTTGTAGTAACTAATACTCCATTGTTTAGTTACTTCAGAAAAAGGTTAAAAACTTAGGTATGACTTGGTAGAACCTCTTTATGAAGAAACCGTAAAGAAATATTTAGTGAGCTCCACAAAATATCTTGCGGAGCTCACTAGGTGTTTATCTTTACGGGTCGTACTTCAGAGAATCCTTTTATAGATTGAATTTTTATCCACACCCTCCTTCCTTTAGCAAGAAAACGTGTAAGTAAAATTAAAGCGGTAGAGAGTAAGTTTAAGAAGGAATACATAATGTAAACTATGATTTATAGTGAATTTATAGATGTAAACTTCTACACAGGCAATCCAAAGGAAAAAAGCTGGATTGTTTGGAGATCATAAAAATTCTGTCGACTCCACTGAACTTAGCAAACGAAATCACTTTCACTAACCCCTCCCCACTCCTTACCTTAGCTGCAAAACTGAGTGTCCCACTATAAATTCTTTCAGTATCTCTGGTAGGTACCTGATGATGGCTGTATGGCCGAAACCGGTTGTATTAAAAATTAGTTGTGGAAAATTCTAAGTCTTTTCTTCCCTCCCTGATCCCTGATCTTTTTATTTAGTCATGGTTTAGTTCCACCAGGTATCGTCCAATCACGTCGAGTATATTTAAGAAAGAAGTTTACTTCAGCAGCGTGTACATATATATTACTTAATACTTCCGAACTAACGGAGGAAAAGGCAGATTTGATGATAAGAAACTTCATGCACAAATGTTGTAGGATACAAGTGATAAAGGAATGAAGTCAGTCATTGAAGTGACTGTGCCTCTATGATCCGATACAACGCTGATCGTTGTTGATGAAATAGATTCGATGCAGATGCTGCGTAGCAAGTTTTCCTATATGTCATGACTGTTCAGTAAAAAGATATTGTGAAAGTGGGAAGGAATTGAAAGAATGAAGACGTTGAAAAGACATTGTTTCGTAAGATATATTCAGAAATAAATACAATGATACGTTAGTATTTCAGGCCGTGCGTTGAGTTATGAATTTAATTCAAATCTTAATTGCTCATTCTATTCAAATTCAGCAGGTTCTTGAAAAAAGTGTTTTCGGAATGAAATACATCACTCAAGAAAAACACTGAATATAGAAAAAATAACTGTCGAAGAGAAGGGGAAAAAATAGTAATAGACTATTGAGAGAAATGGACGATTATTAGTGAGAGTTTACTCGTATCGTTTCAAAATACGAGTAGAAATCTGTTTGCTAGAGGATATTAATGTTGCTTTATAACGAGGAATTAACGAGAATAGTGAATGNATAAAGAGTATCCACGAGTAATAGCGTAGTTTATATATTCTTTATTGTTTATTGATCGCTTGGGATTCACAATGATAACATCTTTGCTGTGTAGATCAAATTACGCGACTGGGCGTAGTTACTGCACTAAGAGACACCTACTGACATTTTTAGCCCCTGTTCAGGGGTCTTCATCCTCCTAATAATCTCATAATCCTCGAAATTCTCTGCTCAAGCTGCGCAATGATGTTTCCATACGCTTTGCATTGCGCTTGATATTTTCTTTACTCTGTCATATACAGTACGGCATGCACTCCAATGATTCAAAAGGGGTGTTACTGAAGGTATTGAACAAATCCGCCCGTGACTCCGAGAACAAATTGGGGTCTGAGGAAAGCCACGAATCCAAATATTTTCCCTCAATAGACAGATATAGATGTTTATTTGCTTTCATCAAAAAATAACACACAGAAGGATTCCACGAAAAAACCATTGGAAGTTTTAGCCTCTTACGTTAATCTGCGCGTAGGGAACCGTAATACGAGCTAGGATGATTGGAAAAACTTCCGCTGGGATTGGCTTTAATCCCGAAAGTATCCGCGGAGAATGCGTACCAGCGTCGGTTGGTTATCGGTCTCTCCGCCACATCACCAGCCTACTCGGACGATGTTAGAAAGGTAAAATTCTGTGGTACTTTGTACTCCGCCGTAGATGGCGCATTTTCAATATAATATTCTGGGGTTTAGAGAACGGTAGTTTTTAAATTATTCTGCAGTTGGCATTCCCTGCACTCTAAAATGTCAGTCCAACTCCATTAAAAATGATATTCAACCTAAAATAGCACATTGACAGGCACGTATTTCTTTGAATACAGAGGACTCTATTCCCAAGTCATACAGATATAAATTTTATATGTAATTTTTCTGTTTATGCCTAGGGACTATTTTTTATTTGTTTTACATATGAAACATTTTTCATCAATATTAACAAAATGAAACTCCAAAGGCCTACATTTTATAAATTCTTTTACCCGTTGATTTCCAAGTCTGTTATGACGGCCGAAGAGAAGGGGAAAAAATAGTAATAGACTATTGAGAGAAATGAACGATTATTAGTGAGAGTTTACTCGTATCGTTTCAAAATACGAGTAGAAATCTGTTTGCTAGAGGATATTAATGTTGCTTTATAACGAGGAATTAACGAGAATAGTGAATGGTGATTTTGTTGACAGGAATTAAGAAACGCTGTAAATGCAAACGGAGAAACGTCTGAAGTGGTGAACATTGGGATTAGCGTGCATCTTGTCGGTAAATTGCATAGAGAGGGAAGCAACGACTACAGTTCTGCCGTTGAGTATAGCCTCAGTTGGAACGGAGCTTCAAAGACAAAACAAATTAGTTGAAGGCTGAGAATTGACTAAGGTAGTGGAATCATTGGGTAAAGTCAGGACAAACTTGATTAATTTCCTCTCCAACTTTGAAATTCCTTGTGACACTCGCATACCATTGAGGAGAGGAGCAATCATAAAGATGTCCTTCTGGAATTGCGTGGGATTCGAGGGCTGTGAAATGCACATCTCTAACAAAACACGGCTGTAAATCCCATAAGAAAGATCAGGATTTCCATTTAAAATAAAATGGTTTCATCTCATGAGGAAAACACATCACGAGACTCATGAATAAATATGGGATTTAAAGCATATATCGGAAAGATTAAGTTGATTAATTCTATATTTCTATTTTTCTTCTTGTATACTCTGCCAAATTCATATTTATTTACCAACCTTTATCATTGTTGGATCAATTACCAAAATCTCAATGCATTTGAAATACATACATCGAAGAAACCATTTTATTTATATATACAGTTCAGACATATTTATTAACTTATTCGTCCCGGAAAGAAATTTTTAATAATATGATGAATGATAAAAATCAGAATAGCACGTAAAGGAAGGTTTTAATAATGTGTACAGCAATTTCCCTTTAAAATGTGTGTTCAATTAAGCACCATTGCCGTAATGGCTCAAATTTTTAATCCTCAAATTTCGTTTACGGTTGGCATTTTTAACGGAAATAGCTTATAGAGCTATTACAGAGATTAAAAAGTTAACCGCTATGCTCTTGTGAAAAAATGTCAGTAAAAGCTGTTTTGATAAGGAACTGCTTTAAATTTAAACATACGTAACTTCTAGTATATTTGAAAGGATTCTAATAGAGCGTAATATCTGCGTTAGGTAAGAGAATAGATTATTGCAGGAGGTTTTAGAAGGAAGGATGCAGAGACGTCATCGTTCATCGCCTTAAAGCTTGAAATGACCTAATAATAATAATTCATTGAGTCTTAATCAGTAGAACGAGAAATTTATTCTTTGCGCAGATTAATTTGCACTTCTTTCAGGTCGTCTCATAATCTGTTAAATTAGAATGGAAGCTCTTGTTGAATCCTCCAGTCGATGAGTCAAGTCCGTTTGTTCTCGTTTAAATTTTACGTACTGAGTACTAAGTCAACAGTAAAAGCCATCGAAATGACGAGAGTACGATTTGCCTTGGAAATAAACGATCACCTGAATAATATAATTTTAGGATGTGATACATACATAAGCTCTACCTTTCGGTAGGCTCATATGCCTTAATATTCCCTACTCAATGCCATTTCTTTCGTATTTGGTAACTTACCCCACCCTTTACGTAATCTTTGTCTTCCTCTCCGCTTTTTCCCTTATATTCTATCTCAATTACATTCTTTAGCAATCCTACTCCTCTCAGTATTTGACTCATCCGTTTCCTCTATAGACATTTAATTACTTAAATGGGATGTGATAGTGTAATCTAAATATTTAAAAATTGTATTCTAAAAATAAGAATTCAACTTTAACACTAAACACATTACTTTAGAGTTAGTTCACATCGCAGTTACGCATGGGTGTCTTAAGAAATAACACATTTTACGAATTCTTTAATATTTTGTTTTCATTCTGCCTAATCCATTTATTACCATCATTACTCTGAGTTAAACGAGGGATAAAGAGTATCCACGAGTAATAGCGTAGTTTATATATTCTTTATTGTTTATTGATCGCTTGGGATTCACAATGATAACATCTTTGCTGTGTAGATCAAATTACGCGACTGGGCGTAGTTACTGCACTAAGAGACACCTACTGACATTTTTAGCCCCTGTTCAGGAGTCTTCATCCTCCTAATAATCTCATAATCCTCGAAATTCTCTGCTCAAGCTGCGCAATGATTTTTCCATACGCTTTGCATTGCGCTTGATATTTTCTTTAATCTGTCATATACAGTACGGCATGCACTCCAATGATTCAAAAGGGGTGTTACTGAAGGTATTGAACAAATCCGCCCGTGACTCCGAGGACAAATTGGGGTCTGAGGAAAGCCACGAATCCAAATATTTTCCCTCAATAGACAGATATAGATGTTTATTTGCTTTCATCAAAAAATAACACACAGAAGGATTCCACGAAAAAACCATTGGAAGTTTTAGCCTCTTACGTTAATCTGCGCGTAGGGAACCGTAATACGAGCTAGGATGATTGGAAAAACTTCCGCTGGGATTGGCTTTAATCCCGAAAGTATCCGCGGAGAATGCGTACCAGCGTCGGTTGGTTATCGGTCTCTCCGCCACGTCACCAGCCTACTCGGACGATGTTAGAAAGGTAAAATTCTGTGGTACTTTGTACTCCGCCGTAGATGGCGCATTTTCAATGTAATATTCTGGGGTTTAGAGAACGGTAGTTTTTAAATTATTCTGCAGTTGGCATTCCCTGCACTCTAAAATGTCAGTCCAACTCCATTAAAAATGATATTCAACCTAAAATAGCACATTGACAGGCACGTATTTCTTTGAATACAGAGGACTCTATTCCCAAGTCATACAGATATAAATTTTATATGTAATTTTTCTGTTTATGCCTAGGGACTATTTTTTATTTGTTTTACATATGAAACATTTTTCATCAATATTAACAAAACGAAACTCCAAAGGCCTACATTTTATAAATTCTTTTACCCGTTGATTTCCAAGTCTGTTATACCGGCACGAATGCCTCGCAACCTCAGGGCTTCATGCATCCTGGATTTACTTTAAGAAACGCTGTAAATGCAAACGGAGAAACGTCTGAAGTGGTGAACATTGGGATTAGCGTGCATCTTGTCGGTAAATTGCATAGAGAGGGAAGCAACGACTACAGTTCTGCCGTTGAGTATAGCCTCAGTTGGAACGGAGCTTCAAAGACAAAACAAATTAGTTGAAGGCTGAGAATTGACTAAGGTAGTGGAATCATTGGGTAAAGTCAGGACAAACTTGATTAATTTCCTCTCCAACTTTGAAATTCCTTGTGACACTCGCATACCATTGAGGAGAGGAGCAATCATAAAGATGTCCTTCTGGAATTGCGTGGGATTCGAGGGCTGTGAAATGCACATCTCTAACAAAACACGGCTGTAAATCCCATAAGAAAGATCAGGATTTCCATTTAAAATAAAATGGTTTCATCTCATGAGGAAAACACATCACGAGACTCATGAATAAATATGGGATTTAAAGCATATATCGGAAAGATTAAGTTGATTAATTCTATATTTCTATTTTTCTTCCTGTATATTCTGCCAAATTCATATTTATTTACCAACCTTTATTATTGTTGGATCAATTACCAAAATCTCAATGCATTTGAAATACATACATCGAAGAAACCATTTTATTTATATATTTATACAGTTCAGACATATTTATTAACTTATTCGTCCCGGAAAGAAATTTTTAATAATATGATGAGTGATAAAAATCAGAATAGCACGTAAAGGAAGGTTTTAATAATGTGTACAGCAATTTCCCTTTAAAATGTGTGTTCAATTAAGCACCATTGCCGTAATGGCTCAAATTTTTAATCCTCAAATTTCGTTTACGGTTGGCATTTTTAACGGGAATAGCTTATAGAGCTATTACAGAGATTAAAAAGTTAACCGCTATGCTCTTGTGAAAAAATGTCAGTAAAAGCTGTTTTGATAAGGAACTGCTTTAAATTTAAACATACGTAACTTCTAGTATATTTGAAAGGATTCTAATAGAGCGTAATATCTGCGTTAGGTAAGAGAATAGATTATTGCAGGAGGTTTTAGAAGGAAGGATGCAGAGACGTCATCGTTCATCGCCTTAAAGCTTGAAATTACCTAATAATAATATTTCATTGAGTCTTAATCAGTAGAACGAGAAATTTATTCTTTGCGCAGATTAATTTGCACTTCTTTCAGGTCGTCTCATATTCTGTTAAATTAGAATGGAAGCTCTTGTTGAATCCTCCAGTCGATGAGTCAAGTCCGTTTGTTCTCGTTTAAATTTTACGTACTGAGTACTAAGTCAACAGTAAAAGCCATCGAAATGACGAGAGTACGATTTGCCTTGGAAATAAACGATCACCTGAATAATATAATTTTAGGATGTGATACATACATAAGTGTTTACCTACCTTTCGGTAGGCTCATGTGCCTTAATATTCCCTACTCAATGCCATTTCTTTCGTATTTGGTAACTTACCCCACCCTTTACGTAATCTTTGTCTTCCTCTCCGCTTTTTCCCTTATATTCTATCTCAATTACATTCTTTAGCAATCCTACTCCTCTCAGTATTTGACTCATCCGTTTCCTCTATAGACATTTAATTACTTAAATGGGATGTGATAGTGTAATCTAAATATTTAAAAATTGTATTCTAAAAATAAGAATTCAACTTTAACACTAAACACATTACTTTAGAGTTAGTTCACATCGCAGTTACGCATGGGTGTCTTAAGAAATAACACATTTTACGAATTCTTTAATATTTTGTTTTCATTCTGCCTAATCCATTTATTACCATCATTACTCTGAGTTAAACGAGGGATAAAGACTATCCACGAGTAATAGCGTAGTTTATATATTCTTTATTGTTTATTGATCGCTTGGGATTCACAATGATAACATCTTTGCTGTGTAGATCAAATTACGCGACTGGGCGTAGTTACTGCACTAAGAGACACCTACTGACATTTTTAGCCCCTGTTCAGGAGTCTTCATCCTCCTAATAATCTCATAATCCTCGAAATTCTCTGCTCAAGCGTATTAAAAATTAGTTGTGGAAAATTCTAAGTCTTTTCTTCCCCCTCCCTGATCCCTGATCTTTTTATTTAGTCATGGTTTAGTTCCACCAGGTATCGTCCAATCACGTCGAGTATATTTAAGAAAGAAGTTTACTTCAGCAGCGTGTACATATATATTACTTAATACTTCCGAACTAACGGAGGAAAAGGCAGATTTGATGATAAGAAACTTCATGCACAAATGTTGTAGGATACAAGTGATAAAGGAATGAAGTCAGTCATTGAAGTGAGTGTGCCTCTATGATCCGATACAACGCTGATCGTTGTTGATGAAATAGATTCGATGCAGATGCTGCGTAGCAAGTTTTCCTATATGTCTTGACTGTTCAGTAAAAAGATATAGTGAAAGTGGGAAGGAATTGAAAGGATGAAGACGTTGAAAAGACATTGTTTCGTAAGATATATTCAGAAATAAATACAATGATACGTTAGTATTTCAGGTCGTGCTTTGAGTTATGAATTTAATTCAAATCTTAATTGCTCATTCTATTCAAATTCAGCAGGTTCTTGAAAAAAGTGTTTTCGGAATGAAATACATCACTCAAGAAAAACACTGAATATAGAAAAAATAACTGTCGAAGAGAAGGGGAAAAAATAGTAATAGACTATTGAGAGAAATGAACGATTATTAGTGAGAGTTTACTCGTATCGTTTCAAAATACGAGTAGAAATCTGTTTGCTAGAGGATATTAATGTTGCTTTATAACGAGGAATTAACGAGAATAGTGAATGGTGATTTTGTTGACAGGAATTAAGAAACGCTGTAAATGCAAACGGAGAAACGTCTGAAGTGGTGAACATTGGGATTAGCGTGCATCTTGTCGGTAAATTGCATAGAGAGGGAAGCAACGACTACAGTTCTGCCGTTGAGTATAGCCTCAGTTGGAACGGAGCTTCAAAGACAAAACAAATTAGTCGAAGGCTGAGAATTGACTAAGGTAGTGGAATCATTGGGTAAAGTCAGGACAAACTTGATTAATTTCCTCTCCAACTTTGAAATTCCNGGTAAATATGTCATGTTTTAGAAATAATTTAAGATTCTATATAAGTTATAATATGAAATGGATAATTTTTGCTGAAAGTTAATATCTCGAGGATTTGAGGTGCGGTAGGTAAATATAGACTTTTTGGTGATTGAATATGTTATAATATTAACTTTTTGTACTCTTCTATTCCTGTTATTATTACTAATATTTTCCTGAGGTAAAGTGTTGCAAAATTTTACTGTGTAGTTACAAAATTCTCTCTAATATTTGCGAAAATGTCATTTTAAGCGTTGGAGTATTTATACAGAAGGTTTAGAAATATTGTCATAATATCTGAAGATGAACTGCTAACATATTTTTAATGATAAAGTACTTGCTAAAGGAGGTGAGCAAGTGGCGAGGTCTTGTAATTCCCTACGCCTTTACACCAAGTATTCATTACTTTATTAATAAAGATGTTTTTCGGAATAAAATTACCGTGTATACACTTTCGTTTTTGACGCTCATTTTATTCATACCAAACAAAACCATGAAGTTTATTAATTCATAGCACCTTATGCTGTCACAAGTAATTTTTGCCGAGACAATTATAACATTTAAATTAGATACTCTCGTTAACTCAACTTGAGCTATTTATATTAAATACAAAATCGTACTTATTTCTTTTCAGTATTGGTAATTAGTAAAACACTCATCAGCGAAAGTTTAACATTTCCTTTAATTTAAATTAGGGTTCATTTGAAATCGACTTGATTTATATTATCAAATTCATTGTAAACATTTTAATTTGTTTTTATAGGGAGTAATGCCTATTATCGACAAAATTTCTTTCCATGAAAATTTGCTGTTCAATCCTTTGTACTCTTGATTTAACCCCTATTAGTCGCCGACTATTACCCTCTCTATGTGCATACTTCTTGTAGTAATGGACACTACGGAAGTCAGTTATTATATACAGCACGTAGAACATGCTTATTAAGTGCCTGTTTTAATCTCACTGGGCTGTAATACGTGGTAAGATATTACGAATAAATAATTACAAATGTTATGCTGTTATTGAGGCAGTTGCGGAGTGGGAACGTCATGATCGTAATTAAATGCGCTTTGTCGCTTTTTTATTCGTTCGCCACTATATGAGTGCCTACAAGGAATGGGACTAAATATAAGTAAATAATTGCCGGTTATATTACTTAGGTGTAATATATATATATATTACTTAGGTGTAATATATACATATACCCAGTTAANGAGCTCCCCCAAAATGTACAGCTTTGTATGGAGGTAATTTCAATTGTCATGAAGCTTGTTCTTCTAGACAAAATATACCCAGTTAAGCCATCTTTATATTATTTCATATATTAGGTCTATTATTATCTGTCATGGCTTTTTATTCCATTTGACATGTTTTGTTAGAAAACAAAATTTAATGTATTTTGTAACAATTTTTATAACATAGTGAATCGACCCTGATGAAAGATTCAACAATACAACTTTCACAGTTTATTTCCTTAATATGTCTATTTTAGCAGAAAGATCTATTAAATATATTGAGGAATAAGTAATTTACTATACGTTGTAAATTGAAACAAAATCCAATTTTAACAACTTTGGTAAGTTCCACACCTACGTTCACACAGAAACAAGACTCGATTCGGCGCTTAAGCTTAAGTTAACACATTGAAAGGAAAAATGCCCATATTGGGACACTTTAGGAACAATTAAATAGTTTACAATAAAAAGGGAAGACGAATCCCAATTTTAGCAGAAGGCCATTCGAATAATTTAGGAATAAACGAAATGCAAATAAACGCAAGCTAAAGCAAACATCCCTTATTAGCAAATAAGCAAAAACGGGGGCTAATTGCGTATGAGCTCAACGGAGAGAAAGTTCCCAGAGTAGAGTGGATGAGAAAGTTAGGGCGGGGTCAAATAGAGGAATTAAGATATCTTGCTACATTTCAGGAAAGGGTCCCGAGCTAAATGTAAAATTGGGAGTGTAAATGTTAAACACGCATATTTTCGATTCGGTCCAAGATCGTCGTTTATTTTCGCCATCCGTTGACTCGTATTTTATATTCTTCCCAACAAACAGTACTTCTGTATTTATTAAGAGTGTAAGTGACTAAGAATACACTTGGTTGCGAAATAAAATGACAATAAAAGTAAAACTACAATTTCTGATGCCTGTAGAGAGGTCGAACACTTCCGAAAGATACGTAGATAACATATTTTGCGTTGGATTGAGGAAAGGTTTGAGTACTTTGTAGGATAAAGTCCTGCGGCTGATCCCAAAGGAATAACAAGTGTGTATTATATTATATATTTTTTGCGTTGTTTTCCCTGAAAAGCACGTATTGCTAAGGTTTAGTTTTTCACTATCCTACCTATTTATTCATCATTCCTCATCTACTTTTATCCATTCACTCATTTAAAGAATACTTCTTAAACTTCTTAATTATTATTTCTTCTTCTTTCTTAGAAATCAGAAGAAAATTAAGTTGCTATCTCTGTCGATTTTGGCGTAATATAAGAATGTTTAAGCTAAGTTGAAGGAATTGAAAAAAATATATCAAATCAAAAATACTTTAAAATATGGAATGATTTTTGATGCACACAGCAACTGGATATATTGTTTAATTTCCCCTTTTCCCTCTTCAAATCCATCTTTCATCTAATACTGAATTAAATATAAAAACAGATACAGTATGAATTAGTAGATTATTCATAATTTATTGAAAATACCCATAAGTGGAAAAAAGATGACATTTATAAAATACACCATATTACGAAGACACCTGAGAACAACATTTCAGTTTTCTCCGAATGATACTAATAAATTTAAACCCTTTTCAATTAAATCGTGCATTCTTTACTAACCTTTCTCTTTGAAGCCTAATTTTTATTATCTGATCGTCTTGATCAAGTTAATATTGCGGAGAAATTCTGTGTTTTGAGGCGTAAGTAATATTCAATTCGTTTTCGGTCGAAAACAACACTTCAAAGTTTAAGTTCTTGGCTTATCGTAGGCTCTTCGATGAGATGAAGCCGTATGTTAATATTGTAAAACTTAAAGGAAACCTTCTTTTCCCAATTGTCACATAATTACAGAAGATTTCAGTTTCTCATTATAAACTAAATTCTACTCAAGCTAATCAATTGTTTTCATTACAACATATTTTTCAGTGGAGATTCACATTGCATCTCACTTGGAAATATATATGGAGTATATATCACTTTGTAACGTTTAAATGTCGATATCTATTTCCAATACCTTAATTCATAGTTTTCTCCAATGTCCTCTTCCTTATGTATTATTACGTTAGTTATTGCAAATTTTTTAACCTTCCCAAATATTTTATACCTTGAGGTAACATTAAATTAGACGAACTAAACTTATTTTTAAAGTCTCGGAACTCGAAGTGAATTAAAAGGCTATATTATTATTTATTATTATTTAACTCATACTTTTATTTTACGAGTTCCTTTACATCTTCGAGTTGCGATTGTAAATGCACTTGCAATACTATTGACATCTCTGAGGCACACTAGGATCAGAGAACGAAAATTCATTTAATATTTGGTAAAGTGTACCACGAGGGCGAATAAACGATGAAGATGAATCCATAAATGGTCTGTCTCATGTGAAATTCGTAGATTTCCATTCTTGTCAAAGGTAGTTCTGCCGAATACCTTTCTATCGATCTATCCTAGGCCCTGTCGTCCCTTATTTGCTTTCCGCAATTAGGAGAGTCATGGTGGGCAAATAAAGAGACCTTCATCACGTTTCAAATTAGTGCTTCCAATACTCCATTTCCATTTTATATGTCGAAACCGATTCATCAAATCTTCTTTATACCTGTTCCTTTACGTGTTATGCCAAAATGCGATCACTGCGACAAGTTTCAATAACACTGAGAAAGATTTATTCCAGTTGATAAATCTTCTGAATATTCAGTTAGGATTCCTTATAAAACAGTCAGATACATTTTAAAGCCTTTAATTACTATAACAGCCATGATACTTTAACGGAAACCTTTACCCAACAATAATCAATAAACGATAGTGATTAACTCTCAGGTAGTATTTATTCATTTATTAAAATCGTTGTTAATGGTGTCTTGTCGATTCCTAATACATTTCCAAAGTTTGTGTTGTTAATGGAATAATAAGGATAGTTTGAATCATTAATCAATTTGTAGTACTCTCAGTCTTTGTCGATGAACGAATATTTTACGTATTTAAAGAAAATACTTCGATTTTTGTAACAGCTTAGTGGGGCAAAAGATGATTTCACTCTTTCCATAGAAAAAAATTCGATTTTAATTAAAATATCGACATTACCTACATAGAACACCAAAAGAGAATAAAAAGAGATAGTTCCATGAAAATATTCGGCAAATGTTTCATTAAAAGTACTTTCGACTTCAACCAACTGTGCTAAGTAACGTAGCTAGGATACGGAAATCATGTATCCCAAAATTTAATTAATTTAATTTCCACTGCTTTTCAGTTATCGGACCATTAATCAGATGTAACCCCATTCTTAAATACGATGAACGCATTCAGAAACCAGCGCTTTAATGAAATTTATATCATCAATCATTTTGGGAATATTTATCTTAAATTATAAATGAAATAGTATGTTGGATTTAACGTAAATACGGGCTTAATTAATTAATTGTATAATTAACTATATTACGCGAAATAGTTTCCAATTTCCTTCTATTTTCTGCGAAGAACGGGTCTTTCTTTTGGTGTTCTGCGTAGGTAATGTCTAAATTTCTTTCTCGAAAACTCCGTTCTTTAAATGTACACCGAATCGAATATTTTCCATTTTTAGAAATTCAAATTTGTGAGCATATCCCTCGTCACAGATGACATCGGAGAAATAGTATTTCTTTCGTCGTTTTAAGTTCCACTGTAAACATCATTTCGCAGGGGATTACACAATGGAAGTCCGTAATAGTTACGGCGCATGGAGGAATATAATTACACTCGAATAGGGACGCTGAATGAAGGGAAAACAGGGGGACATTACGCTGGGAAAATGAAAGAATCACATTGGAAGGACGAGAGAGATAAGCGCGGGGGTAGGCCTGAGAACAGGCAGAGGAGAACATCCGTCGAAACGGTATTTACAGGGAGCTCATAAAGAGACCCGGATAGGTCGATAACAGGAGCGCGGGGAAGGAGCGCCTTATGTTTCCAACGATTAGTTGGATTTAAATGGGCAGAGTTGGAGAAGGAACCATTCCTCGCCTTGAACTGGAGCGAAAACCAGCCAAACAAGCAGGAAGGCACGTCGGATGCCGAGTCAAAAGTTGGAGCTGAAGGCATTCTCCCACCGAAAAAAAACTGAGTGCCATGGGAGAATAGATTTGAGGAAAATCGGGAGTGGTGTACTTTTTAGGAGGAAATTCTTTCATTTGCCGGAAAAAATGCTCTGCTTTTAATAAAAGGACGAGTAAAAAGTTTGCTTAAATTTTGCTTTTTTTATCTTGACAAGGAAGGTTATGCAGTGAAGGGGAACTGTGTTTTTGCTATGTAAAACACTTTTTTAAATAGTATTACGTATATTTTTGATTGATACAAACAAAATTTAGCGGTACGTCAAACATCCTGGATCTCACTGCCGAGAAACTTAAAACAATATATATCTCTACGCGCATTCATGCACCTTAAATAAGTTAAAGTTGAGTATCGTGAGTCATATGGCGAGGGAACTTTGAGGTTTAAGGGATACAAAATCATCAAGGTGTGTGCAGAGGCTGCCCCCCCCTTTGTCGATTTTTCTAAATAAGTAATTTGTTCAGAGAATGGCGAGAACATCAAACTAATATAAAAGTACTTCTACGAAAAAAATACATCTTTTTATTTTTACGACTGTATGGAATCTTAATAGTTGGTTGGAGAGATTGAAGGCACTAATATTGTTGTTATTTTAAGATAGATATGTAAGGTATTGCCCTAAACTCCATGTGGCCAGTTTCCAGATACTCCCCTGCAAGGAGGGGTTTGTCTTCATCACATTACCTGTGTAATGCGGCACCATAGAATTCCGAAAGGGAATATTTTCCGAATGGATTAGCTTTCTCATAAATTTGCTATCGACTAAAACTTCAGAGAAAGCATAATAGCAATAAATCTTTGAGTACGACCGCTTGGAGTAGATTGCTTGAGTAACGATTCTCTATAAGTCAGCTGGAGGATTAATAAAATGGACTTAACTGAAAATCCGAGTGGTGTTCACTAATCTTGGGTGTGTGAGGCTTCTGTACGATTTAAAGCTAAGTTTACTCATCAAGTAATTGAGAAGGAAACACTCTTTTAGGGGCACTTCGTACCATAGAAAAAGGGAGGAAATTGATTTCAAATAATTTGTCCTACATAGATAGCTCTGGGAAAATTGCAGGAAATTTTTGTGGCTTCCACAAAGAGAAAGATAGATTGTCGGAATAACGTAGATAGTAAAGGTATATGTTGAGCTGATTCAAAAGGTTTCTGACCGAATTCAATGGCCCAAAGTTTTAGGGAGTAGACCTCAGGACTAGCAAAAGTATCATTAAATTCCCACTGATCACGAAAGGGTTCTTTTAGCTATGGTATATTAAGCAGGTTAGCAGATGTGCTAGGGAAAGGGCAAAACAGACTGGGAGGAAAGGTAATGAAGATGTAGAAGTTGGGAAAAGTCGACAAAGTCGATCAGATTTGTAGATGTCAAAGCTCTCTCTTGGGATTCTGAAAAGGGATAAGGGATGTTAGCTCCTTTAATGATAAAGGAAGGAAATTTGGGATGTAAATTAACATGAAAAGACTGGAGTTATGAGAAACACTAAGGGTACGGAGGCGAGACTAATGTTAGGGTTTATTTCGAAAGACCGAAGCGGATGAGTGAATTTTCTTGTTCGGGCGGTGTTTCAACTTGTAGTGCTGAAGATATCGGGATGAGGTTGGCGATGATGAAGTTTGCATGAGACGGAAGGGATTTGCGGAGAAAGGATTTCTTGAGTATATTAGGAAAAGACGAGGAAAACTTTCATTCGGTTCTTCTTTTTGATTTCAGATTGTCAATCCTCTTTCTTTAAAGGAGGATGACGTGAAAAGAGGCGGAAGATGTTGAAATTTGGGAGGTTGGCAAATCAGCCGGGTAGAAGAACGAATAACGGATTATTTTTTAAGGGGGGCAAGGAATAGATTTTGAATGAAGAAATTAAAGGAAAGAGAAAGAAGTCCGTGCAAATCATGAGGGGAGATGAAAAGATAAGGGAAAGAAAAGAGACGGAAATTTGGGCTAAAATGCAGAGGATGGTTTGAATAAAGAAAATAATTAGTTTTGAGTTCGTAAAATGAAAAGGTCTTTAAACTTAAAGATTTTAAAATGAAGTGAAGGATTTTTAGTGGCGTCTCTTGTGATATTACTATTAATGACAACGTTATGGGATAACTTTTCTGTGCTTTAAATTTCATGTTCATTTTATGAACGCCACATGGACTCGTATGCTTGTAGATTACTGTTAGTTAAGTCGAAATTTGAAAGTAAAAGCTATTGATTTGTGGACGCTTAGAGGTATTTTTTAATTAAATTAAAATCTGTAGATTTGTAGCCAATTAAAGGTGTTTTTTTTAATTTTTAAAATGACTCACTCTTGTGCATTCAGATCTAAATTTCTAAATTGGGATATTATTACACCACCTAAAACAATCCGATATTAATATGCGGTTCTGAGATGATACTGTATAAGATGTAATATGCAACTTTAGATATCGGACAGGGATATCTTTGCTTGAGAAAGTTCTGTATAATGTATCTATTTCGTTCTACGACAATGATTATTATCTAAATCTATAATGTATAAAGGTAAAATAGGTAAAGATATATATGACGGAAAATCTAATCAATATATTCAGTCATATCATAAAAACGTGTTCATGAACTTAATAATTGTTAAAGGACAGAACTGCTGTGTGTGACAATCGAAGGTGATTGTTGAAGAAAGTTGTGCACTTAACACCATTTTCTATAACTCGTATCTTTAATATGAGGAGAAATTTTCGAAGCAACGTATAAGCTTACTTCATCTATTTAACGTTTAAATATATTTCACGCAAAGAATTTTCGTTTTCAAATGGAAGGGTGTAGAGGAATGCAATTCATTAAATTGCAGAACTCCAACGAAGAATTTGGATCTTCTCGATTTCTTAACGTTCGCACATGTTAAAAATAATACTCGACGACTCTTTCAAGGAATCACTTTTTTATTAACAGAATTCATAATTTTCACGTCATCTTTAAAAAGTTATCAATTTCATTACACCACAACAAATCATAGAGAGGGTGTCTGTATACATAGTATGTGTGTATAGATAAATTTTCATCTCTTCTTATTTACATTACCTGAGATTCAACATGACTGAAGATATGGGGCATACTCATTTAGTTTGTGAAAGTGTGTGGAATGCGTGCGATGTGTCCGTGGCGAGCCTTGTTTTGAAGCTGCGCATACTCACGTTCAAGCACACACGCACGCACACGAGAGATTGTCCGGCGTCGGTTTACTTTTTAGAATTACTTCCGAGTTACTTACTCTACTCACAACAATGCCATGTTATTTACAAAGTAGAAAAGAAGCGCGGCGCACATTCCATTTTGATGCATTTTTTTACTATCACAGAGTCACTTCTCAATGATTGGCTCACTGAATAAACCCAAGGAATCTGCTATCTCAGTCGGTCACAGGATCGGCTAATACATCCCCACTGCTGACGTCGCCAATTCTGCGAAAGAATAAGAGATCAAAATTAGCCATCACGTATTGAAAATATCATAAGGATATGATTCCATTAAGAAGCAATTCAGCGAAAAGTTGCCATATCGAGAGGGCTTTTCAAATTCACTGGCATAAATTTAATTGGTTTATGAATGAAAAAGAAAACGTTCTTAAGAAGACCGCTCATGCGATGCTTCTATTTTTATGGAATGGAGAAAAATGCTATTGCATCCACTTGTGTTACAAATTTGCGAAAGAAAGAATTCGCTCGGGTGAGTAGTTTTTAGGATGATGGATTATACTCATTTTAGCTGTGAGTTTCCTTACCATTAGACTGTTGTATTAAAATTTATTTTCTTAATAATATACGCTTCAATATGATAGAAAAATAAGTTTACAGCACAATGCGAATAAATATGAGCACAGAAAACCAATTATATATTTATAAATTTCTCTACACAGTAGAACTTAAGCTCCTAGTTTTCACTTTTTGGCCGAGTTGTATCATGAAATTTACCATTAAATGGCCTTGTAATTTGTCAAATATTTCTATGCCATTACTTCAAAGTTTCGGCCATTTAAACAATATCTGTGGGATACGGTCTTCAAGAGACATTTTCCTCTAGTAGCGCTATCATGGTCATTTAATTTCTTACAGCTGAAATTGTTAGTTTTTAATACATGGTTTGACCCAAACTTATGAAAAAATACGAGCACAACACATATACAGAGATGTATTATATATTTATCGCCATATATATTTATAATTACACCACCTACTATACAATAAATCAGATGAAGATTTCAGCAATAATTTTGGAAGAAGGATGGTTAGTACAAAAGATCGTTTTGGAAGGCAAATTTTTATGAATAAGCTAATATTAATGTTGGTTTCTATTTGCTCTCTGTTCTCATACGAAAAAAGTTAAATAAATATAGTTAGCAGTTTGAGACAAAGTTTGCTCTCGACCAAGTTGGAATAGCTTCAAGTTCGTTCATTAGCGTGGCGCCACTATACACCCATAAAATGCTCGTAACTTCGGCAGAAGATAGATGAGATTATGCTAAACGTAGCTAAAATTTATTGGCTTCATCATCAGCGTACGACACGTGGGTTATACAGCATAGGAAGATATATTTAAATAAGGAAACTTATAATATGCCAGAAAGATTCTGAAGTTGTACACGAAAGACGGTAGAATTCAATTCCGCATGGGCCATTAACATATTATTCATGTAATCTGAAGTACATACATTACATCACATACATCTACATCTTGCTCTTAGGACAGCAAAATAAATTGCTTAAAATTAGACATTTCTTTCCGTTTATAACGTCGGACGATATTTAGATCAATGACTCAGCTTTTCGAAGCTCGAATGTGGTCTCTAAACGAATCCGATCGACATAGCCCTGGTCTCTATAATGAATTCATTTGGAATTTGATGAAAAATTGATCTCCGAAAAGCCGTCCTTTTCTGAGTGGAAAGATATAATTGTGTTTAGAATCCTTACAAAGAATAAAAATTTATTTTCATTTCCCCGATGGCATATGTCGCTTTTCAAAGGTACGTGGGTCGACAGTAAGTCCGCCTACTCCCTGGAAGTCTTTCTACCTTTGACCCTTAAGTTCCCTCAATTTCGAGAAAATTCCTGTTGGTCCCGTTACAAAGTCTTCACTGCTAATTTCAGATTCCTTAACTCTCGAAAAATATGAATAGCGTACCAAATTTTCATTGGGTAATTGCTCAAAGTGAGAGGTGATAATTGGTTGACTTCTCACCGGAAAGTAAACAAGAATACCATTCACACCAAACAAACATCTTAAAAGAAAGAACACTGCGTAATTTCCACTGCAGACTTTTATTTGTCAATGAGTTGACAACTGCTGGTTTCATCACCAGCTTCAAAATGTTCTTTCTTTTAAGATATGTGTAAAATTCCATGAAGTCACGCTTTTCCGTATTAATTATGTGCTAAAAATCCTCTGTTTATCTGTGTGTTAGGCTGCGTTAATTAAGAAAATTGAAAATATACAACGGAAAGCTGACACGTACGTATACGATAGACACAATAGAGAAGATAGCAGAACAAAAATGTTAGAAATGTTGGATGGGAATAGTTGGTTAAAAGGAGCAAAGTCGATAGATTATTAGAAATTTTCAAGTAAAAATCGCTGGCGAAGCATGTAAGAAGCTAAGTTACAGATTGGGAAAACCAAATTATGTTGTGTGTTTCGATCACAATTAAAAGTTAAAATTAATAAATAATATGGTCATATTGCGGAAATCCTTCAATAAATATATATTAATCATATTATAAAGTACTGTTTGTGGAATCACGTATATGAAAAGAGCGAGTTTAAGGCATCAATCTCGTTCAAACTTTCAATATGGCTAGGACACTAAGTATCTAACAGTGGCCTACTTTCTTTCAAACGGTACCTGAATTGAATAATACTAATATCCTTTGAAAATAGTGCAAAGAACTTGCCTTTTTTTTCTTAGAGACGTCCAGTTTTCAATTAGATGAGTCAAGGCCACAGTTCCCTCTAATTTTTCCCATCTTTGGATGACAAGATAATTACTGCGGGCTCTTAGTTTATCCAGCTGCGCCACAATTCCCGAGAAAGAATTTTACATAGCAACTTCTTTGATTTCCCTCATTTAATTTACGAAATGAACAATATAATCCCACTGTGCAATGTATAGTGTGCAAAATCACTAATTTGTTAGCAAAAACTAAAGTGAAAGGCTTTCAAACTTTTGAATGAGTAGTGGATGCTCGAAAAATTAATGGGCAGCACTTAAAGTACTGTGCGGCAGCCCAGGCGCGCAGCTTAGATGGAACCTCGGGTCAAGGGCAGTCTCGTTCTATACCACCTTTCTACACATTAACCACTTCCCTGAAGCACCCGAGATATCTCGTATTAGGATTGTCCGCTATCTGACCAGTTTTTACTTTCAAAAAGACATCTCAGTTAAGCTGTCGTGCATATTGAGCTCGGATTGCATCCTTTCTTCATTTTTCGTCGCATTTGCACGTCTTTTCCATTTTGGCCAACATGTGGGTACACCGTGAACAGGTTAAAATTTAAGGATATTAAAAAGAGAAATGTAGTATTAACTAGTTATCCAAGGGGAAAAAGACTTTCTTTCCGTTCTTAGTTAAGTACTATAAGCACAGAAATAAACAAATTAAAAAACATGCTTTTTCCAAGCCCTCGGCAAACACGAAAGGGCTGGAATCAAAAGTCGCGGCATGATATTCCTAGTGCCACGGAACAGCGGAACAGTACTGTCTCGATTATTATTATTATTAGTCAATACCGCCGCAGTTAGACGTTTCGTCCGGTGGCGACGTTTAGTTACCGCGCATTAAAGAACTATTACATACAATATGGCTTAGTTACACATAAACAAATACAGAAAATTGGTATCTATCTACCCGTCAATTAACTACAATTGTTTAAAAACTACTCTAATCACAATTACAACTTCAATTATTCTTTTACATCACAACCACTACAAACACTAAAATATATACATTACAATATATACATTACAATATATAAATTACAATATATACATTACAATATATACATTACAATATATACATTACAATATATACATTACAATATATACATTACAATATATACAATACGTATACATTAACTGAAAATTACCCCTAAACAGCATTATAGCAACTTGTCGATATCACTTATCACGTAAGATTTTTCAAGGTTCCTGACAGGCCTTCACGGCTACCGTAGCGGCCACGGGGCCCACGAAGTCCCCACCGTACATCACCCTACCAGGCGATCCCCTACTCGTCTCACACTTCGTCATCGGCAGGCTCACTCGTCATCTTATTAGTTTTACTTATACATTTCGTAAAACATTTGACATTTTTTGGGAAAGGCTCAAAGACTTCTCCAGGTAGACTGTTCCATTCCTCGATAGTTCTATTTAAAAAAGAGTATTTCCTATTATCGGTTCTTTGCTTAATGCATCTCACTTTGTATTTGTGGTCGTGCCTACCCTGGTAATCTGCCTCTATCTTTACTCTATCGCGTATTTCCTTAAACGCAGTAATTCCCACGAATGGCTTATAAAATACCGATAATCTCTTTTTCTTCCTCCTGGTTTCTAAACTGTCCCAACCTAATTATCGGAGTTAATGTGCACCGGATAATCAAAAACTACTTAATACGGAGGGGTCTTGTGCACGTGAATTATGAAATACGCTACTTCTATGATTTGCTGAAATACTTCAGGTATTTACAATCAAAAAATCACTTTAATGTGAAAACTTTCTTTTTCCTTCATTATATTAACGTCACTTCTCACTTCTTTTCTCTGCTTATCTCCAGATTAGTATGCCGATGTTTGCTTGTTAATGCTGAACTGACATGGAGCAGTTACAGCAAAAGTAATTTAAGCGGTGTTCCGGTACCGCAGCCGGAACTTTGGTCCGCGGAGATTTGGTCCGCTACGTTTTGGTCCCACGACAATTTGGTCCCGCGACGATTTGGTCCGCGACGATTTGGTCCGCGGCGGCTGGGTGCTACGATGATTTAGTAACGACACGCGATCAATTGTTTGTTGGGCAAGGCTGAGATTTCTCATAATTAATTGTTATTGTTGTTGCTGGATAGAATGCAATAGTTTTGTTAGTATTTAACCTTTTGTTAAACAATAATTAGAAGTATGCCTTACTGGAATCGGAGTGAGCAATAGGGGAGGAAAACAGTTATCCGGACGTAAAAATATGACAAAAGTATAGTTTATGTATAAATTAATTGATACGCAAGGAATACGCATCCCGAGATAAATGAGTGTTGTTTCAGAGATAAATAACGAAGAGAGGAAATCGGCATAGATGATTAATTTGAATGGCACTTAGGAAGAGAGACTGCATATAACCATAGAAATTTACAATAACAAATTTATGTTTGTATGTATGACCAAAATTCCGGGTGCCTTCCGGTACATATGTATGTAAGTGAAAAAGGCAAATCATACAAATATACACCCTTCCTGTTAATTCGGAATCTCGGTTAATCCGGACACTAATGCATTTTCATAAGACGGAAATTATATTTTTTGAGATCAGTAAAGAGGAACGTATATTTGTAGTCTAGCAACGCAAAGACAAATTAACTCGTCGAAACGCAGGTGCCGAATTTTTTACGAGAACGTCGCGTCGTCATTTTTCACTCCACAATTTTTCCCTTAAAACAGTGTTTTTATGACCGTCGAATCTCGACTATTAAATGCAAATTATTAAGAGAGAATTACGGATGAACCATCACCGGCATTTGCTCATTTAATATAATCGATGCCTTTGACGACATTAAAATTTTAACAGTGTAATTTAAAATTAAATTAAATTAAATCATTTCACTATATTCGAGAATTAATGGATTTTCGGCATCGGCCTCCTAATTAGTCCATTGACGCGGTGGATTTGTTCTGCCTACAGCTTCACCACTGATGTATGGAATATTCGAACTCCTTGGTAGTTAATCATTCAGATCGCATAATACTCTGCAACGACGCAGATACCGCACTCATCGCACACCATTATTTTCTCGAGTCTCAAAGGACGGAATAACGACCAAATTTCTGAAATATTTCCTGGAATCGAAGGGACGCCGATAAAGTTTGTTTGCCTCTAAGTTTTGAACTGCTTTCAATGGTAGAATCAGAGTCGTTATTCAGCTCTATCCATAGTATACTTACGGAATTAGATAACTAACACATTTTACGTTGAAGAATGAGACAACTTCGGAAACATGCTGCGTTACGGAGACCGGGAAGAGAGAAGCGAATGCAGAGATAAACGCTATTCCCTAGCAAAGCAAAATGTCGATAACACAACGGAACGTCAAGCATAAATCACATGATGCCGGATGGTTGGCCTGCTTAGAAAGCACAAGATGAGCTAAGCCGCACGCTGTATACGTTCCTTTAACGAAAGATAGGCGAATGTAGCCATGCAACTTTAATTTTCAGAAAATTATGGCATCTAACATTAGATCACCGGTTATGTGGCGAACGTCTAATTTTTCGTGCACAAATATTTTCATCTTAATCCGGTATTTATCTTCATTCTTTTTCCCTGAGATAATGCATTTTTTGTTTGTATTCATCTACATTTCATCATCATGCGTCTGTATTCATGTACATTTATAAATACCCTGCAGGCCGCCTTTCGGCGTGTGGCAGGGGGTGTAAACACCAAGCGTTCGAGTTACCTCTATAGCCTAACGTTAACGCGTATCGTTCGCGGAAAGAATGAGTCCCTAAAACGGCTTGTCCTTTCATTTATTTCTCTTACTTTGCGTTCATTGTCGGATCGGCCGAAGTATCTAAAATTTTCCCCTTTAAAGTTTTGATAAGAAACCATTCTTTAACGTTTGGCAAGGAACTAGAGCATTATAGGATATGTGTTCCACTAATTTTCGGAAGAAAATTTCAAAACTAAAAGAGATTTAGTAGCTTACCTAGCAAAGTATGCATAGCTGAATATTTCAGGAGCTTGGCTGATGAGGCGGAATTTTTAGATATTGGTGAAACTTTGAAGTATAACCCTATTTATAACTTCTAAATGATATGAAAAGTGACCAAACATAGTTATAACTTAACCAAACTCGGAACGAACTCTGCAGTATAGAAACTTTTGAATTTTAAAGTACTAAAAGTCATAGAAAGGCGCACTTCCAGTTATAACCATCTGCGGTAGAAATAGCTGCATGAAACATAACGGTGGATGATCAGGAGTTAGGGTGGGTGATTGGGTATTTACCAAAGTTTTTGAACTAAACATTTTTGCGAAAGAAAAAAAGAAAATTTTTCAGAAAAGAAAGAAGAAATCTTCAATCGCGGCAACTAAAAATGCCTTTAGGAGCACTAAAATGATGGAATTACTATGAAACTGGCTGCGGTGGCGGAGGGAATAGCGTCTTAGCTCTCCAATCCATAAAATACAGATTACCGAAATGTTGACTGAAATAATTTTAAAAGAGACTCCATTCTTTGTAGAAATCGAATTTAAGATGAATAATTTGCAGTTCTCCATATAAATACGTGATTATAGACCGCATAGATGCCATGCGTTGTTAATAGGTGGTGCTACTATCTTTACTGTGATGAGGATAAGCCTCATTGTTTAACTATAGAACTGTATGAACTATATGAGAACAAATCATTTTCCGGAGTTTGAAAATAAGGAGACAGTTTAGTGTACTTTAGTACTATTAGTTTTCCTGCGGTTGCCTCATTTTGCGTGACAGTGAGAACTTAAGACGACAGCTTGCTTGGTAAACGTTAAATTTGATATAAAATACATTCGCAAATGGTTTAAATTTATCTTAAAATAAAAAATATCACTAGGTCCATTTATAGGAAGTATCCTACGAGTCGTATGAATAATGAAAGACAAATATTTACGTCACACAATTGAGAATTAATGTATCCCTAATGCATCGGCGAGCGATCTTTTTAGTATGTGAAGAATATAGGCATAAAATGTAAGTATCTACTTAAAAACCTATAAAATTACCACTAGAAATGAGAGCCCGGATCACCGTTATCTCGACATTATAACCCCATTAAATTTTAGTACCAGTATCCTGCGTCTTTATATTCTCAGCTTCTTGTAAGGAGATAACCCACACGATCTCTAAGGAGAGAAGTGGTTTCACAAGTTCCGCTTGAAGCCTCAACAGAGATACAGTTCATTTGATTTTCCTCTTCACCGGAAACTGCGAGGACTCAGGATTTCCTTATGTGCTCGGCAATTAAGGTAAAATCACTGAATGCCCTTCATTTCCGGACTATCACAAGACTAACACTTTAATTTCCGTTATTCTATCTTTCCACTCAGTATTTCAATGCTACTCACCTATTCTGTAACCTATTCGTATTTTATTATATTCTATTCCTATTTATTTTATATGAAAATGTATTTGTGTTTGTTTCGTCTATTTAATAATGTTTCTTTACCATTTCTTTTTCCTTTCAGATTTATTTAAACCTGCCTTTTCCTTAAAACTTAATTAACTATCTGTAGGTTTCGCAGGTTTTTCACACCCCCTTCCTGAAAAAAGTACGTTTGTACTTATTGCAACATGTACTTCGCAAAAGAAGTGATTCCCCACCGAGAATCGAACCCGGGATCGCTTTCACCGAGGTCGAACGCGTTGCTCACTTGGCTATCCGGCAGCCACACCACCTTCCTGTGGGAATTTTCCTGAAGTGTATATTTTCCTTAGTGCAAACCTAAGTTTTTAAACCCGCAAGTAATTTTCTTATATGCATATCTTTCAAGCTATCTCTTTTAGATTTCAAATGGCGATGTTTTAAATGTAAGAAAGGACTTGGTAGTTTCAATTTTGCCTCAATTAAGTCCTTATTATTTATGCTTCGAAATTGCTGAAATATTTAAAGGAAAATTGAAATGAAGGCCGCAAAAACTGGTGGAATGAATGGAAAAACGGACATCTGTATAACCCGAACGGAGATATTCAAATGAATTACATAAATGATGAAAGCTAAATATTTCAACTCGAGGGCACGCTTGAGTTTCCTGGAATAGCCCGAACAGGCAAAGTATGGACCGAGAAGGAAAGAGTTGCGGGAACGAATGAGGATGCTGTGAGCAAAAATTAAAACAGAGAAAAGAAAAGTCTAAATAAGTCGAAGTCCACAGCTGGGCAAAACCATGAAAATGAAACAAACTTTACGGCAAAATTGTATGCGAATATTTTACGCATTTCCGGAACTTTTTTGCAGACCCTACAGAAGGCAGAAAATGAGATATGCATATTAAATACATTTGTGAACTAATATGAAAATCTGAATTAGCATATCGTTTCTCAGATTTATTTGAGAGCATATGACCACGACCGTTCTTTTAATCTACGCCTTGCTAAAACAGTGCTGATTCGATATTAAAGCTTTAAGTCAAGGATGTGTTTTAACCGCTAAGAATTTCAATACCGGAACCTTTGCCTCGATTTAACTTTTAAGTTATTTACTTATTCGGAGAATCGTAAACAACACCAGAATAATCTTAATTATTTATAATAATAACGCAGAGAAAATCTCCTTTCTTTCCCAATTCAAGATCAGGTAACCATGGAAATGATCTGTCAATAAGGCATATAAGATATCACGGGTGTAGTTTTCTTTCTAAATAGAATCAAAGCGATTGCTAAAAATGAATGAAATTTAGAGCTGTTTTACATCGCGAGCTCGTTTTACTTATTAACTTCTCAGCTGACGGCTCGTGAGGTAATATTCCGTGATAATCCAAGAACTTTCATCTATATATTTACCATTTTTTTGCGTCTGACAAACGACTTTAATTAAAATTCACCTCGAGTTCTTTTGTGCTGACTTTTCATGACAAGCAAAATTATTCGCCTCTCGCAAAAAAGAAGCGCCCGAAAGAAAAAAGTTCCTTGAAGATGAAATGTCGGAGTAGGCATTGCTGTAAGTGTTTAACGGCTAAAAACTGCTTCAAGGTCTTTTTACGTCTAAGTAGTTACGTAATCTCTTGACGCAATGCATAATCTAGAGAAGAGATAAGGTAGCGGCTGCATAAGAATGGAAACGAAACGCCTTGCAAACATGGAAGATGCTCTCTTTGTAATTAATATCACGAAAGCAACTGCCTATCTTTGAATTTACTTCTCGTCATAAGCTGGTTTTGAGGCGGAATCAAAATATTGCTAGATCTGCTACATCTCCAGATTCGGAGAGTTCTCTTAAATCATTACTGCGCAAATGCTGAATATTGTTTCTGTTGTTACGTTGATTCATACCAATAAGCATTCATTACAGATCTTGTTGTTATCCATGGCGTAAGAAATTAAAGTAACGGTTAAGATACGTAGAAAAACTTTGCGTGAAGAGCAAATGGTAAAGTGACATACCTCTTTACTTATTTACGTATGGATTGTAAAAAAAGTATGCAAATACTTCCGGTTAACTACGGGATAGGTCCTGACTAGGACGATATTTATTAGAACAAAATTTCCCATGCCAAAAGAAACTAGAGTACTTCACTAATAATACAATGAAACCCTTCCTTCAAAGGAATGAACATTAAAGAAATTAAGCTGTTAAATAACGAATTAAAAAAGGATACATCACAAAGGACAAATTTTGCACTTACTCTGAAAACGAATAAGCGTTATTGGTTAAGATTTTATCCTTTGCGATATAAAATTGAAAAAAAAATAGGTTTAGGTTTCCTATTGGTCAAAGAAGAAACCAGTGCCCCACATATAAAAAGCTTTCACTACCTGCAACAAGCTTGCAATTCTAGCACTAACTTAGAAGCGTAATAAGAAAACGGTCTAAAATGTTAAAAGAATTGGGTTTCGAAGGTCGAGTGGGGTATTCAATTAACTTCCTTATTAGGGTAAGGAAAGGTGTATTAACTTTGCACTTTTTATTTTTTGGAATTTCATTATTTCCCGAAAACAGTTAATAGGTACCTTTTTTCACACACTGGAAATCTACATGGTTGACCGATACTGAACCAGCTCCAGAAGTTACCCTTTAACATACCGATACCAAGAGATGTACTTGTTTGTTTATAGAGCGACAGAAGTAACCCTTGTTCTAAAAATTAATCTGCATTTTAATTTCTTAAAAATAACTATTCACTCCTCACCACAGAAAAATTCCCTCTTTAAAGAATAAGAAAGATAGGTTTGCACGAATGTCACAAGAATAATAGCCATAAACAGAATTCGAAGCCCAATTTAATAAGTTAGATTATTAAATAGTATTGTTAGAGACCCTATTTAATAAGTCTCCTGCAGGGTGAGATTGAATTTTCACCGTCTCTAACCTTGAAATCGTGGCATCGGAATCCTCTTTTAGGGTCCAAATAACAAGTCTAGAAAGAATGCGTCCCTAACCAAGTCGTCCCTTTCGAGGAGAGTATACCGCATGAATACCTAAATTCCGTCGAGACATCTTCGAGTGGAAGTCCTTATCCACCCTCTGAAAAATACGGTTCGAGCCTAGAAATTCTCTTATTTTCAGAAATTAATGACGGTACACTTTCGGTAACGTCTAACAAGCGCTCTCACCGACCCAAGGACACTGCTTCGACTTCACAATGGCCCTCGAAAAATATTCCTCTACGTGCGCTAATGACTTTCAAACTTTTAGAGCCTTGTCCCATTTTTAGATTTTGATCTCACTGCGATTGGGTTGGTATCAACACGTTTAAATATCCATGAATAGAGGGAAGTTAAATCGATAAAGTTCCTATATTTATGTATCCGCGTGCACATAAAATGACGCTGAGTTGCATTGTTGTTAATGTCAGTAAAACCTTAAGGATGCATAAAATTGAGCCTCAAAGCGACAAAAACATGCAAAAAGTTTAAATTTTTAATCAGTAAATTTGCGTCGAAATACTAGAGTTAAAAGAAACTCCTTGGGTGATAGCATTTTTGTAAATAATGTTGTTAATAATGATAATGATAATATTTTTAAATTTATTTATCTATGTATACAATTAATACATTGATGTTCCGTCAGGCATGCTGCCTGTCGACGGGACCTATGTAAGATGCAATTTTTATCAATAGAAAATAAAAAGAATCAAACTAATAGAATAATAATTATAATAATAATAAAACGACTTCATCTCTGGGCGAGATTGAGACAAGTTAGTCTCTTCCTACATATAACCCTATGTTTGGGAAAGATTTAAAGAAATAGTTTTTGGGATTAAAGCAAGAGAAAAAGCAATAAAAAGAAGGAACTATTTTACGTGTTTAAAAAGACCTAAGCCTGCATCAGGAAAAAGTAAGATTCCGCAGGAATACACCCACCAGAAGGAGGGTGTGAAAAACCCTATGTTTGGAAAAGATTCAAAGATATAGTTTTTGGGATTAAAGCAAGAGAAAAAGCAATAAAAAGAAGGAACTCTTTTACGTATTTAAAAAAACCTAAGCCTGCACTCAGGAAAAAGTGAGATTCCGCAGGAATACACCCACCAGAAGGAGGGTGTGAAAAACCTGCGAAACCTATTGACAGTCGCAACTGAAATTTAAAATATTATTATCATAAATATTAATCAAGTATTATACCACGGGAAAATAAAACGATCGTCGGTAGCTAAGCCGCACTATCAATTATACTTCGAACTGCATACATATATTTGCCGATTTCATGTTAACATAATTGTGTATTTGTATCTCTGAGGTGCGGTAAATGCGTTTGCAAACATAAAGTAAAAATCGATATCTCGTAGTAAGGCCTGAGTTAGTCTCTTAAATTTCAAGAGGTATCTTTTAACGCAATCCCTCCATACCACTGTGAAATGCTCGAATCTACTTCGATTTTCTTAATTATTTACAGCTTCCCACTAAGTTTAAGTGCTTTCATATTCTCAGAGGACTTGATTCTTCCGCGAAGCTGAAATCTTTTCCAAGCTTTAAGAGGAAAAACTCGTATGAGTCGTCTCTTAATTCTCTTTGAGGAAATTATTATTGGATGTCTCATGAAGCAACGTAAAGATGTAACATAAAGCTGATGTGGAAATGTCCTCGAGTGACAACAAATAATCACGCTAAAAATTATCGATTAATACACCAAACATACTTTGAACGAATAAGAAATAAATTCAACAGTTTTTGACGGAATGCCTTTTATCTTTGAATGTCGTTCGAGATTTTTCCAAGGAGAGCCTCGAACGTTTAATTTATCAGAATTTGAATTCATCATGAGGATGCCACCGAGTTCACTCGCTTTGCGTAATTCCCGTAAACGAGGTGTGACAATTCTGCGTGGAAGCTGGATTGTTTAGAGTATTCACTTTGAGTAAAAGATCTGGGTTCGACTCCGTATCATTTAAGACTTTTTCATTTTATCACGTCAAAGTTTGGGTTATCAGAAACAATAAAGTTTAAACTTATCAGAATCTGGCATCTATGAAGTCACAACCTCAAAATGTGCACGTTGAAATCTAAAAATATTTATCTATCGAAAATCATTCCTTTACGTTCATAACCCTTATACAAAAAATAATTCGTACAAAATCCTCACAGTTTCATCTTTAGCTTCGACTATTCCGTCGCCAGATCACCGGACACCAACTTTCTACCTGTCGGCATTTCAAGCTTATTTCCCTGGAGCTTTTTTCTGAATCAGAAATGCTTCCCATCATAGGAATCGCTAATGCAACCTTCCGTGTAAAATTGATATCACGTAAAAATAAAAAATGGAAATAATAAAGTTAACGAGAAGGAAGGGATCCTTCATTTCCATGCGCGCGAAAACCCCTGATCGTCTTGTTGAATACGAACAGGAAATTCAGCCTGGAAAGATACCAAAATGAATAAAATATATTTTCTGAGACGTAGAGGAAAGAAATGTCGCCAATCGGCGAAGAAAAATATAAGAAATCTGATAGCTTACCGATAAAACGCTTTCGCGAGGAAACTGATGCGGAAATAATTCTTTTCCGATCGGATTAACAGAAGTTGAGATAAATAAGCTCCGAGATCTAGCTTATGAGCTTTGTATCAAAATCCTCGACGAAAATTTTGGGATCAAGTCTTTGGTCGAAAATTCTCTTCGTAATCTTTAAGGTTTAGAGAGCTGTGAGCTAAAAATGGTGAGAGAAGACAACGATCGTGTGCGAAGATAAGACACATCTGTCAGAAAGGATATAGAAGAAATACCAAAACGAGAGCTATGCTAAAAGTAGGCAAGGCAAAAGGGATATTATTACTCATGGGCAAAAAGTGGATATTATTACCCTAAAGAAGTTATTAGCTTTTCGGGTTACCCAACTAGAAATAGGGATTAGATTCCATCGTTGGTATGCTAAGCGGAACCGATTTGTGATAATTTACATTCTATCATACAATAAGATTCCATATAAAGTTAAATGAATGCGTATGAATATAAGGATATCCATTATCAATTAACTTTCAGCGAATTTCAATCAGCCGAATTAAACATTACATATTCGTATGTGATTGAAAACTCAACAAAAGATGAGAATTTAAAGTAACTTATTTAGATGTTTTTTCATTGTTTTGTCAGGCTATTTATAAATTAAATATGGCACATGTATTGACTTTAGCATAGTCTTTAACAAAGGAATTTCTTAACAAAGCAACACAGAGAGACAATTGTATATAACGGAACTGTATAGCGAAATATATACGATATATAGCGAAAACTTGTCCATTACGGAAAATTGTCTCGGTCCTGACTTAAGGTATTGATATTTGTATATGCTTGTATATATATATCTTGGTTGAAACCTGTCAATAACAGATCATTTTTACGGCACCATACATTCCACTAAGCCCAGATTTCTCTATATTCAGTACTAATGACTGGATTATGGCCGAAATCTGACGTCGTTTCATTACTGTAAATTCATGAGATTCAATTTATTCAATTGCAAATATAAAGTGATGAGTACTGAATTTAGCGAGGGAGCGAGGTCTTTCATTTATTCAGTCGAAAGATGAATTTCGATCGATAGATTCAGCAGAAGGAAAGATTCCATAGAACTGAATCACATAGATAGAATAATGCAGAAATATCTTCTCCCCAATCTCAAGTATTAGAATAACAATTCTACGGCCAAGCTTAAAAGAACTTTCAACGTTTAGTCGCTCAGTTGATTTCCCTTGCAATTCCGCTATAAAAGTCATGTGTATAGTACAAGAGAAATTCACATTGTGAAATCGATGACTTCGCATTTAATTAATGAAGTATTACCAAGTCATACTGGAATCACTGTAACCGACTCTCAAGGAAAAAACTACCACATATGGCCTTGAATTTTCCATCTCGTATTTGGGAGTCAAGAATTCATGCGTCTCATTCAAAATGAAGGCGAAGATTGCAACGCAGGCATGGCTGTGACCTGGGGTTTCCCTCTTAAGCCACAATATGCTTTTGGAATGCGAAATGTGAATTTCAATGTATGTAAATAAGCCGCTTTCTGTGGAAAATCTTCAGAGGCAAGATAAACAAGACAAGAGGGAACAGACGGTGAATCACAGATGTTATCTTTCCTTACATTAAGTATAATCACCGCTTTGGTTAGGTACTAAATGTATGGTAGGTGGTAGAATGTAAGCTCTAAGCGCACTTCAACGATATTTCATTGGAATAATAACGCAAAACTCCGTAAGAAAAACTAGGCATGAAACTGAGCGAATGTATAATTGAGTAGTGATAAAGAGCGTAATATGATAAAGTTCGATTAAAGAAAAGATGATCCCCCTAGTAAGGATAATTTGAGAAATATTTCCAATTGTACATACTGTCCAATAGAAATGGGATTTACAGAATAATTATTCTGTTTCGGCGAAATTAATTTTAAGGTAATTTAACAAAGTTACGAGCGACGTTAAGTATAGGAGCAGGTTGAATCTCAATTCGACTCACTTAACGGAGCCCCTAATGTTTTATAATGCGCATGATTTTATTCTCGTTACAAAGATCCTATTCCTTCTATCATTCTCATACGAACTTATCTGCAGTAGGAGCTCTGGCACGCCCTATTTAAATAAAGATAGCACAGAGTGCACCATTTCTAATTCATGAATGAATAATTGCGCTGAATGAATAAATAAATACATAATAGCGGCAATGCGGCACTGAAGCTATACTTACGGAAGTAATACATTATGAAAAGCCGCTCTGATGTAGAGATAAATGGGAAATTATATTTTATTTTCACTGTGCGGTATATTTTTTGGGCGTTCATATTTCTGAGGGAATATAGTTCAATGGAGGTGAGTTCTCACCTCCTCTAATTTTATTAGCCGTAACATATATTTTATCCATCAAGGCGATAAGGCCTCTGGAATTCTAGCAACTGATGTGTTGTAATTGGCCTATATTACAATCATTAATAGCCCACCGCATTTGCACAGTGGGGACATCAAACTAAATACTCTGATGTCAGTCACACAAAGCGAAAATCGTGAATGTTTAATGATACTGATGTAAAGCAATGATAGTTCCACCTAACATTTTCTTTGAAACTCTCCATATTAATAAAGAGTGCTTTCTCTTTGTCATTGCCGTCTAGTAATATGATATTCCCTTTATACTAGTTAAGCTTTATTGTATGCATACAGTTTAAAAGTGCCTCTGACATAGAATCTTCATATCTTGGGCGAGGAATAGAATTCATCGCAGAAATAATAATAGCTATAACAAGCAATTCCTGTTGTACTGAATTGAAATAAAATATTATAGCACCTAACGTAGTAAATATTTAAAAATAGGTAAATTACTTTAGTGGAGAAATATTAACGATCATGATGATTAAATGCTTCTATTATGATATCAGCTTTCGTGTGTCTCCATTTCTTTCTTATAAGTATTCATTCCTTTTCAGCTTTCGTAGTTATTTATAATTATACTGTCTATCCCGTCTTAATCTATTAAATAGCTATATTATTCTTCTCCTACTTGTTTGTTGTTCTACTTGACTATAATATTCTTCGGAAAATACTAGCAGAGCATTTTCCCTTCCTCATTTCACAACTATACAAGAGTACGGACCACACTTAATACATGAGCTCTTTCTATCAATCTCATTTTTATTCAGATTTTATTATCGATATCCACACTTCGTGATCAAGTCAAGAACATCAAGTGTTAAAGATGTTGGAAAATGTTCACGAACTACGTAAATAACCCTACAAAGATGTGAGTTCCTCCATATTCAAGAGATAGCATGTACCAATTACTTCACGAATCAGTAAACCAGCAGAGGAGGAATTTCTAGAACCCACGGCACAATTTCCTCTCTTCCACCTCAACTAACTGGTCTGTTTTGTTTCTCCTCTCGCTGATAAGTTGTATTCTACTTTCTCGAATGTCAAATGGCGCGGAGAAGATCAACAGCGCTAGCGCTCTATGGAAATTCATTTTGTTTACTGTTCTCGAATTATTCCGGCGTAAATGAGTATTTAGACAAACCAGAGTCATTTGCATGTTTCCAGTCGAGCGGAGATCGGAAAGCTACCCTCCAAAGAGTGGATATTTTTAGGATTTTTGCGAGATCCAATATCCGCTGGGTATGAACCCGGAAAAGGTGATAAAAGAAATAAAATGTACCCAGGAGAGGTAATCATAATGAAGTGGTGCTTTTGTGTAACGGAAGTGAAGGTAATTCTAAGAAATAAGGCGGATGTAATATGTAATATTCATTGGAAGTGAAGCAGAAAAATAAGTGGAATAAATTTGGAGCAAATGGACCACGGATCATACGGCAAGGGATGACCGTGTGTGTGTCTAAGTCGGAGTGAACGTTGCACGGTAAAGAGTGGATGTCTGTCTGTACAGTCATCAGCCTGAGGGCGGGTTTGAACCTCATACCCACTACCACCAGCTACGGAGAGGGGACTGAGACGACTAGGCAAAATGAGGAGTGAGGTAATTTGCCATTGCTTTTCTCACTGAGACAGAATGCTGTAAGCGGAACAATCCCATGTAAGTGAAGCACAATGACTGTAAGAGTAACACTTTTCGTAGTATTCAAGAAGGAGAGACCGAAATTCATACCTCAGTAACTTTCATAGTACCACAGCCATTAAGAAATCTGAGACAAAAGTAAATGAAAAATACATTTTTCTCTATCCCGTACCAAGAGACAAATGTAAAATATTCCATCCATCAGGATATGCTAGCAGGACTAGAGTGGATGTATAACGTAAAAAAGAAACAAGAAAGATTAGTTATAATGTTTTAAATTTGATTTAGAATTCGAGGTTTTTTAACAAGGGTAGTATCGGGAAATGCACGTACTAGAAATCGAAGAAAATTGAGGCAGCTTCTTATAAGCACTTTTAAAAACTGCTTTGCCACAGGAAATAGTTCGGTATATTTGATGATGACGAGTCGTGCTGCGGATGCTATCACTTGACCTAATAACAAACCAAAATTTTCCACACAGTATATTTCGAACCTTAAAAATGAATCTTAGCGTCGTTTGAGTCAATTGATTTTACCACTGCAGTCAACGGATGACACCCAGACAATACCGAGGTTTTATACTGCATGCGCGCCGCATGACTTTGATGTTTGGAATTAACGAACCGAGAACAAGTGAACTTCCGAAACCGAACATAATTTCTACGCCAAAACGCCTGGGCGAGAGTATTACTGCATATGAACACCGAATTCAAGGGACCGGAAAATCTGCTGTTTGTGTCACAGGAATGAATGTTTCGCACTCCTGTACGCGGAGGACAGCTTTGGGAGCCGGAAAACGGTCGGAGGACGATTCCTCTAAGTAACGGGGAGAGAGTCGAGGGAAGGCAAGTGCGCGCGTATTGGCCTTCAAGGCTTTAAACGGGTAGAGGACGGCAGGAGAAGAGTCACAAGGAGGACAAGAGGGCCTGAGAGGGAGAGATTAAAGCAGAAGGGCGAAGAGACAATAGCCGGCTCCCGATGCGAATTCCCGCGATTTCCTCTAATCGATGATATTGGTTTTTGAAGAGGCCACTCCGGCGGGAAATCTTTCATCTCGAGTATCCCTCGAGTGGCCGCTTAAAGAAGACAAGTTCATGGAAAACAAACAGCGGTGGAAGAAAGGCATCGGCCGGGGACTAATATTTAGGCTGCGCTATTGATGAATATTTTTATCATTGAACGCGGTCCACCAAATCATCCTCCACTCACAAATATAAAAATTTGATGCAAAGACTGGAGAGATTGCGGAGGGAACAAGAGCGTTGTACGAGGGTTTGAGAAGTCAATTTACCATCATATTTGCTCTAATTGTACTTTCCAAAGGCTCCCGTGAACGAGTTCGAAAAAAATTAAGAACCTATATATAAAATTAATATGTTCAAGCGGGGCTTCGTGGAATTCAACACACACCTAAAAAATCTCCGTAATTTCCACAGCAGATTTTTATTGACTAGTTTCGTCAGCTCAGTTGGCACCTGAAGATGTCAGCTCGTTGAACGAAACTAGTCAACGAGCAAATCTTCAGGTGTCATCTTCAAAAGTTGACGGAACTAGTCAATAAAAATCTGCTGAGGAAATTACGAAGTGTTCTTTCTTTCAAGATTAAGAACTCATTCCTGGAGACTATTTTCCCCACTTCCTTCCGAGTAAATTGAGGAATTTGATCGAAAATTATCCTCTTCGAATTATCAAATCGCATATTGTATAAAAAGATTAGATAAAAAAACCTTTACCTAGAGGTTTCTCCTTTAATAAGTCAATTCTTCTTTTGTATAAATCAATCCATGACTGTTTCGTGCAAATGTATTACTCCAAAAAGCGTACATACGTAGAGATAAGGGTGAAGGTGACTTGGCACATTAAGGCGTGCACTTAGGAAACACCCAAGGCTAAACGCACATGAAAAATGTCTGACAGGACCAAGATTAGAACCTAGAATCTTCCATTTTCTTGGCCGGTTTTTTTCCAATTAAGCTATCGAGCCATATCAGAAGACTATGCATCCCACTGGAGAATAGAAGTTTACAGGTTAGATTAATAATAAACGGGAGATTCCGTATTCGAGTGCTGGTTCTGTCAGGCTTTTTCATCACCGTTCTTCCATGTGTATATGTAGATCAATTCTTCAGTAGGTACACATATCGTTTAAACCATCGGAACGAACAGATAAATGAGCTATTCAGAACGGAGGAAGAATGTTTTAGTAGTAGTATCATGAATTAGAGGTTGTACAAGCTGCTACACAGCACTATTTTGTCTGTTTTAGATACGAATACAGATTCAGGAGTTTGAAAATGTTTTAGAATACTATCGGAAGATAAGCGAGTCGCTATAAACATACAACGCCCGCTTGCCATGCACTAAATAGCGCGAAATTTTCACGAAATATTCGCAACGCAATGGAAGACCAGCATTCCCCAGAAAAGGGTGAAACAGCATTTGCTTTATTGATGGAAGAGTTTTGTTACCGTAGCAAAACAACTTCTTAGCTTTTATTATTTATTATGGTGGTAGTTTGAAATAAAAATCTCGCTAATTTTCTATGGGTTGCAAGGACCTCTTACCATTACTTATGGAAACTGTGCAATAAGTAATTTTCATAATTATGTTACGACGTACTAACTAATGCGCGTAAACATGACAAACCTTTTATTTATCACAGATATATGAATCGCTGGTGAGTAACTGAATCCAGTAACTAAATCGATTTATGCAGAGAAATTTGTCAACCATTGGCTGAATAAAAAAAGCATCTTAAAATAACCATTTTACCATCTTGCAATAAAAAAATACGGTGAATACAAGGTGATGTTTCCGTTTTTGATAAGAAAATCCGGAAAATTGCAAACCATTTCGGAATAATTTCCGTGCCACCCCCATTAATTACAACTGATTTTTAATGAGAAGAGAATATAAAATCCGTATAATTTCCACTACTTTTGCAAGATAATTAACTAAGGGCATGGATGAGAACGGATTTCGACTAGATCCTACGGTCAACCTTATTTTGAGAAATCTGTCCGTAGCTATTACAAATCCGGCTATAAATCCAATACATATAAACCACCAATACGTATAAAAAATAACCATGGAGTGAACTCAACGAAGCATTGCTCCTTTTATTCCGCCTCGAGAAATATCATAGGCAATAATTTCCTCGGTTAAAGTCACAAATCAGCAGCGTGATGCTATTGTGAAAGTTCAGCGGGAATGGCATTCCGGAAACTGCATTGTAGGATGGTTATTAAGGGGTAATTGCGCGTATGTTAACGCGGTGTATGAACGGGAATGAGGAATGGCTAGCGCGAATGGAACTGAAATTAGGAAACCGCTTCGATGCACATTTTTCGCATTTTGCGGATGACGGAGGAAAAAGATGAATTCTTAATCTTGTAGTGACGTTTTTTATGGGTTATACTTATTAGAGGATATGTTTTAGGAAATCACAATACCAATTTGATTTGATTTAATTTAAATCGCCTGATCTATGTAGATTTTTTGTATATATGAACAGGTAAAAAGTAAAAATAAAGGAATAAGTTGAATGTATGCGTTAGAAGAAACTTTGAATTTCATTTTGTCTAATAAAGTCTTCAATTTTATTACTAATTCACGTACCGCAGTATATCACTGGTATGTGTGTTGAGATGACGGTGTGTTTGTTTGTTCTAATATAACTTACGAACTGTAAATCTCTCAATAGTTAAATTTACGAAATTAAATACAGAACTACTGTAAATAAATGGAACTCTGCTTATCGTCCAAGTGATATTGACTTAACCGCCTCCTTGTTTGGAAGATTCTCCGAAAGAAATTCAGGTAACGTTTATATCGAAGGAAGACGTGATTTTGCAACATTATATTGTTAGTTTCAGTGATAAATATGAGTAAGACTGATAAATTATACCATCATTTGCTATATTCCAATTGCTAAGCCAAGACCACAAATTCTCTTTTAAATTAAAATTATCTATTTTCTCGCTGCGGGAAATTTGCATGGCATAAAAATCAACAGTGTTAAAAGTAATAAGTGAAATCTGGTGGAATTTCATTTTAAAAAACGACGAAAAAATCAAAGATTTACTTTCCACAGAATTATTTTTTTCATTCCATGAATTCTGTGGAAAGTAAATCTTTGATTTTTTCGTCGTTTTTTTAAATCAACAGTGTTCTAAATTCGACTTATTGTAGCTGAATGCAGACTTCAAAAATCGATGCAATCATCATTTATATCGAAAATCGCTAATCAGAAGCATTAAATTGTCGCGTATTGTTCAATGCCCTCATTCCAAAAATCATTGCCGTACTTTATACAAAAAGGTACCATATTCGACTCGAGGGGATTTGTGTTAGTAATATGATCATCTTGGACTCATTAATGAGAAATGTCTTTGGAAATTTTATATTATTTTATACTTACACGAGGTGAAAAGGTAAAAGGTCCCATGGAATAGAAAATAAAAATACTTTTAACCTTTGGAAACACTAATAGATTTAGATTTGTAGCCGCCAGTGGCGTATGGCAGGGGGTGTATTAACACTTTACCTAATCTACCCTATTCTCTGATGCTATTCGGAAAGAACGACCAGAAATAACTATCTGTTTTAGCGATTATTTCCTTGTATAGACCTCATGTAAGACAAGTGTACCGAGTAATTTATAACATGGACGTATCGACAGGGCTAAGATAAAAAGAGCGATTTTCTTTTGTCTTCATGGAAGATCCTGTTAATCGAGCGTAAAACACACGGAATCAATAACCTCTTATGTCGAAAAGCCAGGTTATTATCTGTTATTCCACGTAACAGCATAGGATAATGAATTTCCTTTGGACTAGGTCTTTGAAAAGCTAAAATTCACCAAATTCCCGAAAAATGAATGGAAACCATTTTGAAGGAGTTACAGGTGAAGCCCATAGAATTACAGTTAAGGAAACCGGATATTACAGTTCGATGATCCGTATACTGCAAAAGGTTCGAGGGAGCTCACTCACAAAGCGATTATTCGCGTTCAGAATAACCTACTGAGCGAAATTCGATCGAGCACATGTGGTATCACGTGATATGTGCAATTTATTTCTTAGAGAGCTCCACTTCGTACGGAAGTATCTAATTAATTCACTGCAAATTAGTACGATTTTCGAGTTTATCAGCTATAAGGTTCTCAGTTGACTTACGCTTCAAATGCGTCAAGCCGAGAAGGTACTATTCCATGTACACATTTCCCTGAATATCACACAAATATAACTTTTGGTGCACGAGAGAGTGAGTGCTGTAAATATTCGCAGACGTACGTACGATTCAATGTACACAATTCTCTGAATATCACACAAATATAACTTCTATTTTGGCGAAGATGAGTCTCCCGGCGAACGTCATTTAATAGCTCAGAGAGGGTTTGGTATTTGCGAATTCGTGGGAGCAAGCAGAGAGGATGAATCGCATCAAAGAAAAAATACGGAATTCACTCCTTTGAAGACATTTCCACTCGAAAGAATTTGAATTCGCCTCTCAATCAGGGAAAAAGGAAACTCCAGCATTAATTTAGGATTCTCGTGCATAATGCGAACTTTTTCGATTATTTGAAGAGTATAAATTAATGTAGCAGCCTACCTGTTCATAAGTGAAGAGCCCAATTGGCTTTCTATATTCAGCATTCCAATTGGTCTAAAGTTAAGGGTAAAATATTGCTGGTTTTGTTGAAATACGGAACTGAGATCGAAAATCATTCATTTTTAGGAGCATTGGACAGCATGTAATTAAAATTTGGGAGCTTAAATGAGGACGTAAAAATTCGAAGCACTTCCAGCGTACTGACCGCACCCGCATTGAAATTTTCGATTTAATTTCAAGTGTCATAAATATACGGGAATAAACACGCTATATTTCAATTTTACGCTTTCTGAATCATTCATGAATGAGATCGTATACATTTTTTAAGATTTACATCCAAGAATTCCCGTTATTTTATCATTTCGCAGTTACTAGAAATAACCTATCTCATATTTTTTCTTAGATACATTTTTTGCCAAAATGCGAAACTTAAAACTATTCTTCATGTTTTTTTGGTGAGGTACTTTCCATAAAAGTTCTAATTTTATACTCTTCTTTTCCTCTCCGATGGATATTTGTGTAATGCACCCTGGAAAATTTGGTTGAGAGATTAAACCAATGAACACTAAACTTGGGATTTCTGAAACACCAGCGGACAGAGACTAATTTGAGAGATATATGTAATAGATGTGTGCCTCAAGCACTTGGAAATGTGTAATTGTGTGCCTGGTTGGATCATACGAAAAAGCATCATTTCTAAGTTATTATATGTTAATATATTTAATGACAAAACTTGTACAAGTCCACAAATATCCACATCCTTTCTTTTATCTGCGTTCCATATAATTTTCTGGATCTGTGCAAGTTTTGTCATTAAATATATTAATCATGAAAATCCGCCAAGTATCGCTTGATACCATTCATTTTATTGCTAAGTATTTTAATCTCAGAACAAGGTTAAATCGGCTCCAATGGATTTGATGCATTTCTTAAAAGATCGATTTCTTATTTAGTAAAATTTAGTACTTTGATGTACAAGGGATCTTAAAAATTAATTTTGTATAGGTATATTTGTTTACTCAGAGTGTTATGAAGACCATTTTTGAAAATGCTGATTTGTTTGAGGCTAATTATCGAACTGATGAGAAAGAAAATAAGATATTGCATAGAGAATTTTTTATGAATATTCACCAAAAACTGGAGCGATTTACGGAGTCAAAGTCCGAAAAATAGTTACAATCCTATGAAAAATCAAGTCTGTAATTTATTAGAATTGTCATTCGTGCATTACGAATCCTCTTAATTATTCCTTGTAAGTGTCATGATTGATCAGGAATAAATTTATCCGAGTTGTCTGTGTATTCATCGATATGCCTCGCTAAATTTATTTTACTAGGGCAAGTGCCTTAAATCTGCATAGGAAAACTGCGGCACTCAGCAGAACGACGGGAGCAGGACGCTGCAGGGGTCCAGGGTCCAGGTCTGCAGGGGATGTTCTACTCCATAAAAGCCTTTCGAGCCAAATGGAGTACGTACAACTGTTCGCCCTACATACTACAAACGCTTATAAAAGAAAAATATAGCTTTAACCAGGAAATGCGCTCCTTATGGTTCTAAAAGTTGTTCATTCGGCTGGGATGCTTCATTTTAAGGCTATGATACTTACAATCACGTACAAGATTTACGATATACATAGAGAGGAGTTGGTAATGTCTAAATCAGGGGTTCCCAACCGCAGACCGCATCCGGCCCTCCAACCGACTCTGTGCGGCATTTGATTCCCAGCAGCTAATGATTTCTTTCAAAATGTTATCTTTGTTTCACTTTTAATTTGCGAAGAAGAAAATTTTGATTGGAATTTATTTTGGAAGAAATTGTATTTGTAGCAAATATGAAAATCGAAGTCTGATTGGCATCGGCTTTCAACATAAGCGAACGTTGTATTCCAGACTTATTTACGTACTACATCATATAAAAAGAGGACAGCAAATATATATTGCAGTCTACAGACAGCGACAATTGAAACATTTTAGATGTATATAGCAGGCTTGAATTTTATCTTAAATTCTTGTGTCTTAATTCTGAATCTATAGTACACAAGGGACTCGAAATTGTTTTTATGATCAAGCGCGACGTTAAATGAAACTTTCCACATCGTGCGCATTTGCATTTGCGTCGAACACAGAAAATTCTACAGCAAGTTTTGCTTGAATATTTTTTGAGCTATGATAAATTAAATCGTTATATTAGTGAAGAAGTGTTTTACCTCTTCCCTGAAGCACCGAGATGTCTCGTAGAAGAGAGTTGTTTAAAATCCGGTCATGCCCGAGATATCTCTTATTAAGAATTTCCTGGTTTTTTTTAACATTTTCTACATTCAAAAAGGGAAGTTAAGCTGTCGCACCTATTGAGCTTATCTAGCATGCTTTCTTTTATCTTTATGCGTCTGTATTGTTTTACCCAACATATGGATATCCCGTAAACAGGTTAGAAATAAAGGAAATAAAAAAGTGAAATATAATATTGAACGGCTATGCAAGAGCAAAAAACTTTCTCTCCGTTCTTAGTTAGGTATAAGCAAACAGATTGCTAATCTGTTTGCCTATACCTAACTAAGAACGGAGAGAAAGAGAGAACTTATTATTTCATTTACTAAGTCCAATTTACGCAAATAATTTGTCAGGGAAGGGGTTAAAGGTCCGAGACGGATAAGCACTTCTTCATAAAAGAAGATTAGGTAAATCTTTTTTCTGCCCTTCCGAAGATTAAGAAATAATTCATGATAACCCCATTCTTAGCACAAAGGAGATTTATTTCATTAAAGGGTCCAAGCATTCAAAATGTAATAAAAATTGTAAGAACGAAAAGGCCATAATTCTAATAGCATAATTTAGGCAATCCAAATTTAATGGTTAGTAATCACTTACTAACCTCTTATTATTAGCATCCACTGACAGGATTTTAGTATTGAGTTTGGACTTAGGCGCCTTTAACTGATATCAGAGATCATTTGAATTTTAGTTTTCAACATATGGAAAAGCTAGTGTTAGACATGTATGCTGAGGTGGAAGCATTTGAAGGAATTTCAACATCCATGAAGGTTCTTTTTCGCGCTTTCCTTGCTGTCAGTAACTAAATTCTGGTGGAAAAGTAGTTTCTCAATTCACTCTAGTAAGATTTACAGAAGTAATGATACTACAGATTCCGAATTTTCAGAGACATGAGAAGGAAATAAGAATGTGGGAAAAATAAATTTCGCGTCAGTTTCCCGAAAACCTACCCAACAACTTGGGTGACAACTTGAGAGGATTTTCTCGAAATAAGAACGTTTTAGAATCCATTGAAAGTAGCACCAGAGGATTCACATGCAATTTATCATATGGAATAAATCAATCTGCCAACTACAGATACTTTGAGACTCATTTTGAAAGAAAATGCTTAATCTTTATTCAGGACCGCCCGGTACTTATATGAACCTAAAGAAATTTGCAGTAGGAATGTTCTCTATTTGCGGTAGGTCATATATATGTAAACCATTATTTTTAAAAAGATGGCGAATTTCAACAGATTTTAAGATTGTACGTCTCACGAGCATTGAAGTGGATACTAATAATATTGCTGCTAGAAATAGCAGCCTTAGATATCCATTGAAATATTTGCAAAACAATAAGAAATAAATATAACAAATTATGATGAATAAATGTCTTTTCCTTAGAATCTACTATATTTTTTAAAAAGTGAGTAATTTTTCTTATTTTTAGTTCACAAGATGTCTTTTGTCCATCCCTAACATTAGAATAGATATTATTGTTCTCATTTTACAGTAATTATATGAGAAAGAAAATAAGATATTGCATAGAGAATTTTTTATGAATATTCACCAAAAACTGGAGCGATTTACGGAGTCAAAGTCCGAAAAATAGTTACAATCCTATGAAAAATCAAGTCTGTAATTTATTAGAATTGTCATTCGTGCATTACGAATCCTCTTAATTATTCCTTGTAAGTGTCATGATTGATCAGGAATAAATTTATCCGAGTTGTCTGTGTATTCATCGATATGCCTCGCTAAATTTATTTTACTAGGGCAAGTGCCTTAAATCTGCATAGGAAAACTGCGGCACTCAGCAGAACGACGGGAGCAGGACGCTGCAGGGGTCCATATGTTCTACTCCATAAAAGCCTTTCGAGCCAAATGGAGTACGTACAACTGTTCGCCCTACNTGATGATTTGATAAAATTATTTTCGAAGGGTTCACCGTTATGTTGCCAAAAACATAACTATTGCAAAACATAAATAGAACAGCAACAAAAAATATACAAATAGAACAGTATACGGTTGTGGTTATCTGATTTCGTAACTAAAATAGGGCACGATTGAAAACCCGGCTTTATTGGCATGAGAGTTCGGAATACGTTTCTTTGACATTTACAGGTATTTCATTAATAACGCTATTTGGCACCACTTAAGCAAAAAAAGCGTCAAAAATCTAGCAGCATTTTATTGCTAGGCTTGAAACGGCCTGGATTTGACAGGAGGGGAACGAAAATGAAATCAATTTTGGCGTTCGTTACATGCCATCGAAGTCTCTGGCGAGAGGGAGGGAAAAGATAGACGTGAGAAAGAACCGGAAGAGGATCGGGATGGGAAGAAAAGAAGAATATCACAAATAAGGTAGGAAAGGAGGAGGAAGAAGAGGCTTGGAAAGGGGGGGAGAGAATAGGATTGGTTGCCATGGCGAAAAGAGTAGTTGAGGAGGTAAAAAGATTCGGGCCCCAGGAGAAGAGTTCCGATGAGGGATACGCTTTTACACACAACTTAATGGCGTCGTAAAATTAATTTTTATTCGCCATTACTGTTATTCATCCAAAGTGTTCGTTAATACATTTACCCGAAGAACTTCGACGTAATTCGATTCGCTGAAGCGTCGCTTGGTGAAGGCCCATTATGGAATGATGGCAAAGAAATATCTTTTTAACTTCCACGGTGTTTTACTTGGCACTGGGAGCCCTTGCGAAACTTGTTGCCAATAAAAATGTCATGGTAGGCAGAGTTTCTTTCACACACTACCGCTTGAATTCTTCCAACATCGCTTTCAAGTCGATAACACGGATTCTCGGTAATATCGCAATTCCGAATTATGGCTTCTCGGTGAATTATAATGATTTATTCGCATATAAACTCTTGTTTTACGAGTTTTGCTGTCAGTAAATACAGGTATATGAGGGTTAAATATTTCCCAGATGCGAGGCTACGAAATGTGTTCCTGGTCAAAGATTCGCGATATCTGCAGTAAATATGTGTATGCAGCGTGGCTTGAGCCGAAGGTTGCATAAAAATAGATAAAAATCGATTATCAATCGATTACAAAACGAAAATTACAAGAGTTAGGGAAAGTTCCTTTAATGATTGTTAAATTGATATGTTAAGCATTTTCTTTTGTCCATTTTCTTGATCCACTGATCATAAAAACGTAACCATTTGATATAATTATTTTCGGATGGTTCACAGTTGTGTCGCCGACAATGGAAGCATTGCAAAATATAAATAGAACAATATACAGTTGTGGTTAGTACGAATCGTGCATGCACTTTTACTCCGTTCCTAAATCCTATCTCAAACGTAAAGTGTCTGTAACACTTCTCAAACGCTCTTTGATGAAGCCGTGCTAGGAGGCTTCGTGATATGGTAATGTTAGAGGATTGACTTCTGCAGATTTAAAGCCAAGGAGTGGTTCGATATTCTTAAAGTACTTCCTTTAAAGATTCTAAGCGATCTCTCTTGAGGAGAACCATAATTTGTTAGTACCACTTCCTTTTGACTTGGGGATATGTTATAACAGAACTTTTGATCGTTTTATCGGCGTGGAAATTGAGAACTTTCCCTTTTACGACCTGAAATAATATCCTGATTTCACCATATAATGCTATTTCGGGTGTGGGATAATTTGATTTTGAGGAAAGAAGAGAAAAATGTGCCTTTTATCCTTATTTTTATAGTACGGGAACACCACTTTTGGGCGAAATCTGAGTATCTGAAGCCTATACTTAGCCTGAGGAAAAATGAAAATTCAGACTTTTACCTTTACGACAGTAAGGTAAAATTCTGTTCTGTGGTCTTTCTGATGTAGATGTAAAAGCCTGATTTTTAATTTTTATTCAGGATAGAAAACTACCACGAAGTCGAGGCCGATTTAGTAGTTTACTATCTTCAGCTTTACTTTTTTATCTTTCAAATATCATTCGACATTGAAAGTCAAGGGTGAAAAATAGTAAAACTCAGGCCCGTAATCGTTCACAAAGAATAGTGCGTCACACTTTAAACACGAAAGGTCTATTAAGGATGAAAGTAATTAGTTTCAAATTATAGTATTTTTCTCTGCGTTGAGGATCTAATGATACAGAAAAATAATAAACTCTACCTTTTACCATTCATTCTCTCCTTTAAGTATCTATCTTTGTATAAGAAACGCAGAATGCGTATTTGAGTTCAGTTAAAACGCGTAAAGTATCATTTCTGTGAATTTCAAAACGTATATTTCCCTGAGGACGTATTATTCGACCAAATAAATGAATGAGGCCATGTTTTAGTAAGTGTTTTGTAAACAATCCACCGATCATAAATAACGTATCTATTTGATAAGATTTGATGCATTCAGATCATGAAGGAGAAGACAATGGAAATAAAAGTCAATGGTGAAAAAATACATAGTATCAGATTTGCTGATGACATAGTTGCAAGCTCCGAAAAAGAAATTAATCGAATACTGCAAGTCCTATCAGACACTCTTACACAATGGATATTAAAAGTGAATAAACTAAAAACGAAAGTAATGGTAGTACGAAAAAATATGGAAGAAATCAAAACCAATATAAAAATTGACGACACCAGAATTGATCAGGAGGAACAGTTTTGCTATCTTGGTAGTATAATCACAGAGGACAATAGAAGCTTAATGGAAGTGAAGAGACGGATTGCTTTAGCAAAACAGGCATTTATGACTAAGAAAAATATTTTAACCAGTGAATATAGATATCAGGAAAGCATTTGCAAAAACATTTGTATGGAATACTCTGCTGTATAGAAGTGAAAGTTGGACTATAGGCAAATTAGAAAGGAGTAGAGTTGAAGCTGCTGAAATGTAGATATGGCGGAAGATGACAAGAACAAGCTGGATGGAAAGAAAAACAAAGGAAAGTTAGTTTTAAGGGAAGGAAGTTTTATGGGAAGTACAAGAAGAGAGAAGATTGTTAACAGAAATGGAGAAGAGGAAAATAAAATTTATTGGACATGTCATCAGACACAATGCATTCATGACTAACATTCTTGAAGGGAAAGTACTAGGAAAGAAAGGAAGAGAACGGCCTAGGAAGAAGTAATTGGACGAGATTCAGAAGAGGATAGGATGCAGCAAATATGTGACATTGAAGCGATCAGCAAGTAACAGAGAGGAATGGTTGCATCGACAAGGCACCAGCCTTTAGATATATGATGATNATTAAAAATTTAAATAATTTAACAAGAAAAAGGTATCTTATGAATCGAGATACAGAATCGTAGCAACTTTATTTATTCAATTTTTACCAGAATACGTTAATCTATAAGGAAAAGGAACACGGCTGTAGAAAGACATTATACTTCGAGAAAACTCCTAATAGCCGTTGTTTGCAAGCAAAGTAACCGTTGACGAATTCCCACCAGCAAAGGTTATGGTTCTCAGTGGTCGCGCTTTGAAAGTACTGTTCTCAATACGAATTTCGGCAACTATGTTGCCATATTCGGGAGAGAAGAATAACTGATATTTCCAGTTATTCCTATCAAGAAAGAATAACTGGTACAGTCATTCTTCTCTCCCGAAGATGGCAACATAGTTGCCGAAATAAGTATTGAGAACAATACTTGCAAAGCGCGACCACTGAGAATCCTAACCCCTGTTGGTTGGAATTCTTCAACGGTTAGTTTGCTTGCAAATAACTGCTATTAGGAGCTTTTCTCGGAGTCTAATTGCAGAATACAGTACTTTTAAAATATTTTGACATTTCCGTATTTTTACACCATTAGCTGTCACGTTATAAATAAAAAACATGGGAGAAGACCAAAGTAGCTTGTGTGAATGAAAACAACGGGAGTATATCTATGAGGTTTCCTCCGCATTTTCATTGAGGTAGCTAAAGTTTTTCTCTCCGATTTCGAGGAGGCATTCTTTGCATTTGACAGCTACATGCACCAGAACCAAATTAACCCGAGACTTATGAAATAGTGCGAAATAGGACAGTCTCCTTTTAGTACCCATGACCCATAATTGGCTCGCGAGAGCACGGAAAGTGACAAGCTGGCTCATGTTAACGAAGGGAGAGGGTGGTTTCCTAACTTATGAATAGCGCAAAAGCTGAAAGATATAAGGGGTAATGACGGTAACGCTTAAAACATTCAGAAGTGTCGGCAATCACCGCCCATTATTTTTGAAAACTGCGCAAGTTGTTTCGGAAAAGTTTGGAATACCTTTCAAACATAAGAGCACACAATTTAACCTAAGATCATAATTTTTAAAGTAACGCGTATTTAACAAAATATTGTTAAAGCCTAAATCCGATGTTGGAAACTTTGCAACATACAGTAGGAGAAATGTGTTCGAAAGTGGAAAAACCAAGGGACATTAGTCATAAAGGTTGAGAATTTTAGGATATAGTATTTAAAAGGATAGTTTACAATTTCCAAAGCAGATTGTTTGAGATTAAACAAAATTAAGGGAAACTTCACAAAGAAATACTCAAAATATCAAAAACTGAACGGATGTGGTTGAATGAAAAAGCGTAGAAAGATAGAATGAAATAATTTTAAATGTTTTTGGGGCGCTTTTATGGAACAATACGTTATTTACAATAAGTAGATCAAATAATCAAATGAAGGGAATTTAAATTCTATTTATGACGGATAGACACACAAAAGTGGTACTTTTCCACATATGTTTATTTAACAAGAAACAGCACACGCTGTTTTTTTGTGTGATAAAAAATCTTGTGGAAAAAGTACCATTTTTGAGTGTCTTTCCATTATGTATATCCACAATAGAACATCTGATTCTGTGAAGTTTATTCTATTCTATATGACGCGTTTTAAACGAGCAATGTGTTATTTACTTTTCGTAAAAAATTAAAAATTTGTTTTTGTATTTAAACTTTTGAGAAAATCTCTGCTTCCTCGGAAGTTCGGTAATAAAAAGTAGGGGAACAACTCTATCACTTGTACTCTAATCTTCTGACCTCTTATACTATAAAACAGCAACACTGCTTGCAATGGAAGTGTATCAGTAGCTGAACAAAAAGGTGTGCATGTAATCAGATAAAAAGTTTCGAAATTTCCCTCGCAGATGCGTTTCAATTATAGGAAACCTGCGCCGTGTAAAGGGGTCTTTAATATTCAGGTCTCTTTTATGACTGTATTTGTGGATAGGCTAGACGTGAGATAACTCAATATCGCGCGAAATCACGACACGACGGCGAATTGATTTTTCGTGGACGACCTTCAAAAACGGTCCCGCCTCGTCCGCTTTTCCTCTCATCAGTCCACACCTTCATTTGCTTATGCCGCAATTATCTACTATGTTTTCATTGATCATTTCAGGGCTATGGCGCTTTTTTCCACCTTGATGTTAGCCGTGAGAACAATTGCTACATAATAAAAGGGATGCAATTTGAAAAGCGCGAAGTGTTTTTGTCAATTTCGGGGAACGCTGGCCGTGGTTAGAAAGTTTCACCCCAAAGTCGGAACTGGTACGAGTCTTCCTCTTTAAATTATTTGAAATTCCGTATGCGTACCACGACTTCTCCTTCGCCCTCCGCTACCACAGAATACGATTTTGCCCTTTGTTGTCGTATAATCGGGGTTTTTCCGGGAAAGCATCGTATCCTACCGCTGAATCTGCGAAAATCGCTGCTACGGTAACCATTTCCTCCGTTATCAAGAGGCAGAAATTGAGAAGGATGGAAGAAAGAGATTACCTTAGGTTGCTTTACTGTAGAATTTAATCCTATCGAATTTCAACTAAGCTTTTGTTATCCCGTAATTTATGATAGCACATATGATTTGATTTCAAGTAAAAAGTACACAAAAAGAAAACGTGTCCTGAAATGAAGGAAAAGCCATTGTAATTGACTTCAATATCTCGCCAGTTCCTCAAATCTCGATGGGAAGATAGTTTGGTAAGGGTATCACGCTTGAGTCTACATCCCGAGGGCTTTAAGGCAGGAATGGTCCTGACGTCAAGTTCTAGCAGTTAATCTAGGATTACTGTGAAGAAGGGGTTGGAAACGTTAGCATACTAGATTAAATATCTCCGTGTGGAAAGTAAAATGTCTGTGAAATTTAGACTGTCAAGTTATTAATAGTCGGATTGACGCAGCGTTTTTCATGTATTATCCAATCTCCTAGATTTGTTTATTGAATTCTAGACTTTCTTAATTACAACGAATAAATAGAATTCTCAGTTGACTGCTTTATAGTGGGGCTTCCGGATGGCCAAAGAGTAACTTCGGTGAAAGAAGACACTGGTTCGATTTCCGGTGGGGGCCCACTTGTGATATCACCATAGCTGTCGCAGCAATTTTAAAATTACCACAATCACGATTTATTGTTCTAAATCATTCTCTCGAATAAATAAGTTTTACTTTTAAAATTAATAGAAAATATATCGTATGCTTACCGTTTCAACAATGTATCTCTCAAGCTTCATAGCCTATAGATTTTTACGAAAATATAGAATTTTCTCTAAGTTTCTGTAGATATTAGCAAACAAAATCCTACGTTTCCTTGAAAACGTTAATATAGTTCGTCAAATTACGCAAATTTAACCGAATTTTGAGAATCAAAGATATTTGTTTGGAAAGTTATATGCGACCACTTTATTTCCTACCACAACAGAGGTATGGCTATGAGTATACTATCGCAAGAAACGGGCTGTGAAAGACTCTACAGGTTTTCATATTATTTATAAATATATTACTTCATGTGATACATATACGTCAGTCTAGTGTTGATTTGGGCTTTCATAATTCAACGAAAAATGCAGAAAGACTAACATGTATCATAGACAATGTCACAAATGTAGAATAATGGAAAATGACAGGTTTTATGGACTAATTAAATATATGAAAATGTAGATAAAATTCTTTCCACGCTTTCGTTTCGATCAATATTTTTAGTACTGGCTAGAAAATTCAGTTCATACTTGCAGAAAGTCAGCCGTGGATTCAAAATATAGAAATTACTCAAAACAAAACAAAGAGGAAAAACCTTTTTGAAAAAATTCAGATATCTTTTTAGTATCTCTCTAAAGCAATGATTTTCATGAACTTAGTCATCAAAAAAGTGTGTGCAGGGAAATTTTGCAACTTTCAAAAACATATTTTACCGCCAGATATCATTAAATAATAATATTTTAACATACGGCATATTTAAATATTTTCCGTTATTACGGAGTCTAGTTAGTAAGCGATGGGCGGAGTTACGTTACGACGAAGTTTAGTAGCTATATTTACGCCGACGAAACTTTCTTTTCGATATAGTTATTTGCATACTTTATACGATCCGTCATAAAACTTCAATACTGGTCAAAATCCGTTAAATCTCTTCAAAGAAATAATTCATTACAGCGTAATAAAGGTGGTTAGTTATGATCGAAAAAATTAACCTTTTATTTGTATAAATACGAAATTAAAGTTGGAAATATATTAATTCCTTAACATTCCTATACGTTAAAGCAGATAACAGATAGGAAAACTAAATCGAAACAGTTGTTTGCCGGCAGTCTATGGTAGCTTTCGCGTGATAGCAGGAGAGCTATACAGAGTACTGCGGGTTGCGTCGATTCAGCCGATGCGCATTGTTGGTTGCGGACATCTCAGGCGTAAACTGAAACTCAGAGAGAGGCGATCAAACAAACGATCGAGGTTAAGGCATAAAACGGTTGATATGACAGAAGCGCATCTGGACCACCAACCGTTTTACGACCAAAAAGATAACGCGATCATTTATTTGACTTAACCCATAATTCAGTGATTCACCCATAAACTCGAATTATCATTCAGGTAAGATTGTCAAGTCTATCAAATCTGATTTGAAGCTTCGGGGTGAATCAGGCCCTAGAAAATCTTAAACGGAATATTTGGGTTCTCTTTATAGACCGCATATTCAGATTAAGTTGAGCGTGTTAAGTCGTTTGCACTGAACTCTTTCGGTGTCACTTCGAGCAGATGCCGTTCTGACAGTTTCGAATATTTTCCGGGAAGGAAATCGCTGGTTTATTCAGGTGGTATATCGAAAAACCAGGATTCAGCTGTGAATCATAAGGTCACCTATGGATGCTTCTCATTCCCATATTTGAATGTATGAGGATACTCATATGCAAGGAAGTCTCTTCATCTTTCAATATAGCTTTTACGCCCGGAGAACATGATCTGCTCTGACATTGCAACTCATGGGTGATGCTTTTCTCGCTTCTGTCCGTATAGTTATTTTTTTAGCAATTCTTAAATTGTCGATGTGAACAGTCGGGACCCTTAAGTTTCCGATGTTGTTCAGAAAAGCGAAGATTGGGACCTAACCTTTTTCCATACCTTACTAACGACCTGTTTTTGTGTACTTCCTCATTCAGATTTTCGGGACGGGCGAGCACTCGACCACACTTTCAGAAGACTATTTTGCGTTACGCACGAGGAATTCAGCGGCTTGATATGCAGACATGCGCAGATTCGATATTTGATTCGCTTACAAATAAGGCGAACGATCGATTTGACCCTCGACTCGAAAGGTTGACTCAAAAATTAAAAATATCGATAGAACGTGAGGGCCACTATGAAACGGCTCCTTTTAGTGTTTCCTTATCGATTAAATGATAAACGAATATTAACTACATGGTATGATAAAGCAGTGGAAGCTGAGAGTGTTTGTGTGAAAACTTATCTATTGAAGTTTATTGGATATTTCTAGCACACTCCTAATGAAAAAACGAGGAGAAAAAGTCAACTCCATAAACTATTAAAATGCGCATCATATAAAGAATGCTGACAGGAATTCAATTCGTCTAACGGAAGGAGATATCTTGTGGCAGTATATGGTACATACGGTAGACTTCTGCTGGAATCTATTTCTAATTCTTTTTTACTAACTAGTATTTCATTAAAATTATCATAACAATATACCTAGGTTACAAATGGGATGGTCGTTATTCTATTAAATGTGTTAAAAATACACAGCAGTAGGGGGTAGACGTGCATTTTATTGTACATTTTCTTACATTGTCTAAGTAACAAGACAATAAAATAAGAAACCCTTCCATGTATCAGCAAAAATCGTTCAGTACTTCTAAATCTTAAGAAAGAGAGAGCTTTAAACTTAAAGAAAGCTAAACGCCTCTTTTTGGACTTTTATAGCGTGGAATGCCAAATGAAAGCACCTAAAGCTGAGAGAAAAATATAGAAATACTGAGAGAAAAATATCACTCAAACTCAAACTTTAATGGAACTCCTGCACAAAATTATTGGCCACACTGTTAATCAGCAATATTAGGCACGTAGCTCCATGCATACAATGAATACCCGGAAAGCATGCATGGAAGTAATTAAGTAAGCAAAACTGTATGCATGACAATATAAGTCACTGCCTGATCCGTTTCGAATCCAAATCTAAATTGCTGATTCGTTTCGAGATTCGATGTGATGCGGGATTAGCCATTCGCATGCCTCTGGTTTATGAATTTTAACCAGTCATACATTAATTCATTTCGTTATGAATAGTTTCTGCGGTATTGATCTTCAGATGTGTGGTAACTAGACTCCTGTTATCTTCCCACTTACGCTCGGTAACAACTAATTTTAAAATCCTCCGTCCCTTTTGTGAACGGAATGTTTTGAGTTTCCGAGATGATTGCGCCAGAGAAAATTTCCTCTCTGGATGTGAAATCACGAAAGGATAAGGGCTTGACCAGTGATAATACGCGAAAACAAAGTAGATCTTCTTGATTTTCCTCCTTTCTAACTTTTATTTTTCGTGTAATTACCGTCCTTTGTGCGACATCCACCTACATTGGATTACGTTTGTAGGAACGTTCCGAAAATTAGCCGTGGAAATTAAGCCATCAGATATGTGATGAGCATCCGTGAAAAATAGCGCAAATTGCTGTAACTATGGAGAAAGAGGCCAAAAAAGGTATATTTAACGAATATTTCAAATCCAAATTATTATTTCGTTTGTATAAACTCACGATATATAAACCGTTAGCGAAAATTTAAAAAATGTTGATACACAACAGTGAAAGGGCGTTGTTGATTGATGTCTTCCTTAAAAATAATGTATCTTTGATTATGAGCTAAATACCCAAAAATACATGAAAGACTGAAAGTAGTAGATTATGACTTTTATTTACACACTCAGGAAAAGTAATCTCAACTTTTCTACTTTGACCTACTAAAGAATTCAATGGAAGTCGAACAAAAAATTATATTTTTTAACCGTTCATTACAGAAAAGGGAAAAGTTTACTTTGTGACATAAGAAAGCGAGTCTTTTTCTTAGCTGGACGAAGAAAGGACTTATAAAACTTTAAGTGGTCAAGATACGGGAAAGGCTATCGGGGCAAAACTCGAATTAATGTGGCAGACTGTTAGCTCAGAATAACGTACCGAAACACCTTCGAGGTAGCAAGATAAGGGGTAAGCGTTGAAATAGTTCTTAAAGATTTAGATGTCTAAATTATAGGCAATAAAACGAATATATTTATAAAATTTAAATCGAGGTTATCTTTATAACCTTAGGCCGAGTAGCTATTCCTTCATAGCTCGATAAACATGGTTAAAAATATAATCAATGTGTTTAGTGAGGTGAAATAAGACTTGTTATCAGCTAGATAAAAAGTATTTTCTATTGCAGAGAGTGCAAAATTGGAAATATATCGAAAAATTTATTCGATTCTAAAGAGAAAACAAAAATTCCCATAAAGAGGATATTTATATTTTGCAGTCGTGAGTTGTAAGGCAACGTATTATGTAGCTAAGCTAATGTAACTCTTCATTGTTACCAGGTATAGCACAAGTTTAAATTACATTGTAAAAATGACATTCCTCTGATTTAATCTACGCTGATATCATTACTTATTTAAAATTTCCCTAGGATTAAACTAAATGTTTAAGTAGCCACATATAAAAAATATGTAGTTTAATATTAAAAGAGCTCCGTAAACTTGAGAACACACGATTAGAAAGAGCATATATATTTAGTGACCAATAATAAATATAAGGGGGATTGCGTACAGCTATACTTTAATAAATCTTCATAGAGATAAATTTATGATGTTTAGCGAGTAAGATGATTAGTTGAGTTTTAACATTTTTATAATATGACATGTCAGAAAATGCATCTATGGTAAAGGAGATTTCGGAGATAGAATGTACTTTTTGCAGAGGTAGAATATATTCACTCGATAGAGATACGTTCGTGGCATAATTTTCTATTATTTAATGCTATTTTTTTCAATAACTAACTCGAATGCAACGAAAAGTTATGAAATTTTAGGATTTGTGAGGTTCCCTTCAGTATTTGTGGAAGAGTCAATATCTACGCTTCCTTTCTTTCGACTTCTGTCCCTTTTAGGGATCAAACAATTCCCATTAAATTCACATTCGGGCTTCCAATGTACCTTTTTTCAATTTCCTGGCCTCTTTCTTTTCGTCTTTCACGCGCCTTAGGATTTCTGGGAAAGAGTCCTCTTGAGAACGTCTCTCGGATCGCACCACTACCCATCTTCCAAAGATTCTCCCGTTTATCTTCCAATATCATACATTGCCATATTCTCTAAAAATACCCGAGAAAACCTTTTCGACGATAGACTGATGCAATGTTCTTTTTGGATATCATTGGGTGAACAAAAGATTACAACCTCCATTGATTCATCTATTCAGTTGAGTCATCGGGGCAAAGCAAGCGCAGATCCCGAACCATCAGGGGCTTCCCATTTTCGTGGCCCCTGGTAATTATCCCTTTCTCTCATCAAATATCCACCACTTGTACGATCACAGTGAGAAACCCAAACAATGACAAAGTGCTAACACATACGTGCAACCATTCCCCAGCCAGGAAAACATGTTTAGTCGGGAATCGAACCCGGAACCCAGAGCCGCGCCGTCCTATGAGTACAAGGGGTGCATCACACCCGGGCGGCGGCATCTAAACAACGGCAACAGAAGCGTAGCCAACCATTATTATTAATACAACAATAATATTTGTTGCCATCTTTATGATACATAAAACTTATCTATGGAAGATTATAACGTGAAACTTAATACTGGCAAACGTTTATAGGAAAGAATTACGGATAACTAAAGACGAGAAAGGAATATTTTTGCAGTGAATTTAATCGAAGAATTGGAAAGATTTTCTAGAACAAGAAAAAATCCTCATCAGATTTCGGAACATATCTTTACGTTATCTGATCGGAGTCTTTCCTAATTTTCAAATAGCTTTGCGAGTTTTATTGACACTTCCGTAGACTGTAGCTGATAAAATTATGATACTTAAAAGTTATGTGAACTATTAACTCATGGTTAGCCAAGTGGACAACGCGTTTGACTTCAGCGAAAGCGGTCCCGGGTTCGATTCTCGGTGGGGGCCTACGTGCGAAATGACCTAAGCTGTCGAAGCACTTTTAACAATACCACTACTACTATTAACTCATAATGAAAATTCACTATCTCAACATACGGAATATGCATAATTAATCGTTACTGATTTTCTGTTGCCAATGTAATCTTGGGAACAAACTCATTAAACAATGGGTTTTCTATATTCTACGAAATAGTACCTGCAAATCAAGATATGTTTAGTTTTGGTATTTAATTTTAAAGGGTAGCAAATTATGTTCGCACCCGAGCGGCAGATAATCTTCACGTTTGTGGGTTGGAATGCTAACCATGCCTCCACCAATACGAAGAAAAAATAATGCAATAAGTATCTGATGCACATTACTTTCTTTCCCTCACGGTATTCAATATTTGTCGATAACTAGGAAAGGTTTTTATTTTGGTGCTCTTTCTTATAATTATTAAAAAGGAAGGAAATGAGCCAAAATCTTCGATAGGGTCTTAAAGTTGTTAACTGTGCATAGATTGTTATTCCACCAAATCATCATATTGTTTACAACAGAGGCGTAGTTAGGTTATCTTACTACTAAGCCCCAGCTAAATTTCACATCACGTACCAATATCGGATTTGGGGAACTCATATGAACCCATGAAATATAGTAAATTGAAATGATGAAAGATTGTATTTTGAAAGAGCAACCTTAACGTGCTTTTGATGTAACTCTGCATCGATACAGAATTAAAAGGCAATAATGTTTCCGGGTCTCACAAACTCTAGAGGCAATCATTCCTAACACTCTTATGGATATACCACTGAATGGTTTTTCTTCTAAATTAAAAAGGGAAGTTTGTATGCGGCAGTGAGCTGAAGCCAATAATGGTTTTAATTTTCGCATCCACGCCGAAAGTGGAGCAAGGAGGAACCGCAACTTTAAAAGCTTCACAATCAGCGCACAACGACGTAATTTCTCGTGTCTCCATTAAGTGTTCGGAAACAATCAATTTCGACCTCGGAATGACGAGAATCTCATATCCGGCTAATGCTCTATTTCGTCCCAGATGAATTTTGTATTGGGGCCACCACAGACTGCAATCCCAACGGAATACTTTTGGGATTTTTCCAATCTCGCGTTCCCCGATATCGGCAAATTTACGATGCCAATGAGAGAGACTAAGTGAAAAAATTGACACTAGCGACGAATCCAGAAAAGTTTTGCAGTTTTGAAGAGAGTTATTTCATATGATCGCTGTGCAAATGGAATTAAATATATCAGAGTATAGCTTTCATTTCTTCTCTAGATATTCGAAGCATGTAACTAATGGAGAACATTCGGCTATATTTTTCCTTAAAGACTTCTACTCAAAGGAAAGTACATCTCAGATGTGGTTCTTCATATATTAGGGAAATATATAATGTTTGCATGAAGAAGAGAGACAACGACACTTTAAAATTCAGGTTCAGATAAATTCCTTCAAAATCAAGCAGTAGCTTTCTGCCTAACCAGACAGTTCAGGTTCTCGTTCAGGTGAACGAGAACCAGCCAAAAGCTGAAAATGAAAGCATATTTCCCTTATGGCGAAAATAATTATGAATATATTCAAGAAATTTCCTTGCTGTACTCAGGGGTACACAAATCAGGCTTCAAAATCTAAAGATCTCAAAATTTATGAGGCTCTTTAATAACAATGAATATATTAGGAGGCCAAACACCTGGCTCCCCGCCCGCAATACTTTAATTTCTTTTCAGAGATAGAGGAAGTCTCTAACATACTTCTCATTGATTCCGTCATTTAGAACGGTAAATAGCTTGCCATATTCAAATCTATCTTTGATATCAATTTGTTATAGAACGGACTTAACAATCTTAAAAATTCATACATAAGCTTAGGGTTCAAATATAGCTCACTAAAATTCGAATCAGCAACCCTTCTTCGAATCACAGATTGAATTTAATTTCGTAGGCACTTGGGTCTTTCGGAGCTAGAGCCGTATCTACTTCGTGCGGTAATTTAGCATAAAAGGGCCAATAAGCAGTCGGTGCGAACTGACGGAAATGCTTCCTCCACCGGCAGATTCAAGAAACGTTGAAAACGGATTTACCACTCGGATGGCAGTATTTAGGTCACGAAGGACCCAGTTCCATAATGTTATATCTGTGGAGAACTTTTAATCGGAATTTGAATTCTTCAGCATAATGTCAGGAAGATAAGTTTCGCAAAAATCACAGGGCGATTCAAGGGGAACTGTTGAAACTTTCTCCATTCGTGTCTTTCTTCAAATATCACATGACGCGTCCGAAACCCGTGACATCAAGAAATTCCGGTATTTTTTCTTAATCGCGCCCGGAAATATAATAATTTCCAACCTTTTTGCCCTTTCTGAAGAAGTTTTCCCATTTTTACGATTGAAAATTCAACGCTAGAAGGTTTTACGCCGTAATATCCAACCATCCACGAACGCTTTAACTCCCTGCATTTAGATCGAGTTATCTTAAGGCATCAGATATTCTATGAATGCCGTCTCAATATCCTAAAGAGACGTTCATCTGATGTCCATCCTCTGAAACCACGTTATTAGTTCCAACTTTGGCGTGTGGTCGTTAACGCCACCTTTTTCTCTGCTACGGCATGAAAAGGCAACCGAGAGGAAACTGCGGATCCTGTACTCCGATATTTTGGCCTGAACCAATATTGATATTCGACCTTGTGTCAATTTTTTCAACGGCACTGCGTAGAATCTCTGCTGAGGCTTCAATATTACCCACGCCAATACGTTTCGCTCACAGATTGCAATCCCGATACAGTTACCCAATCGTAATTATTTTACTGGTTTATTTTTTACGGTCGGTATACAGAGTTCCGAAGTTCGTGCCCTTGTTATAATGTAAGCAGACGCTATAAAGTGCTAAAATATATCAGATTATACACATGTATTATTTGAGAAAGTTCGAAATTGAAAAACCAACAACTTTTCCCTTGCTACGTAGGTCTTTTCACAGCTGTTAATAAAAGAGCTCTCGAAGGATTCTTTCGTTAAAAAATCCTACAATAACCGATAGCTGAATCGTAGAAATGGATAATTAAATAATAAAACACACCACAAACTTTGATTGTTATTATTTTATAATTATTTTGAAAAATTGTAAATAGAAACCGAAAATTTGTATCTTCATTACCACTATTTGTGTTGCCATTTATCTTCGTTATATTATTCTTAAGTTACTTTTTAAATATATCGAATATATTTATAATTCGGTTCCTAAGAAAATTACTTCGAATAATTTTATAATCTTCATAAAGTGAAGGTATAATTTATTGTTACTTCCAGAAATACATCAGCGTTAAAGCAATTAAACTACATATTATTTATCTCAACAGATATAATTATTGCCCTAATGAAAAATAGGAATTTGGTAATGTTTGCCTCCAAAATGTTTTAACACACTACAAGCCATCAATTGTGTTTTGAATGCCATGTAGAAAAATCAAGAAACAAGAGCAATGAGACATTTTAGCTGAAAATTAAATTTTTATACGACATCGACATATTATTGTAAAATAAACTGATCCTGTCTTTTAGGATTTACATCAAAATGTATCTCATTTAAGGTAAAAACAACTTATGGAACGATAAGAGGTACACTGTATATAAATTACGAGATGGAAAAGAAGTGTCAATACCATGAATACAGCGAAAAAAAAACGTTCAAGAGGTTATTTTATACCTCAAAATCAAATAATTTGAGTTGACAGACGTTGCAATAAACTCATTCGAACCGTAGAAATTTCAATAAAGAATTTCTTTGTATTTTCAAACCTTTTGTGGTCCTGTATTTTTCATTGCTTTTAGGTTTCCCTTACACCTGGATTTGACGTGAAACGTTCGAATAGCATCTTTAATTTTTTCACGAAATATGATAAAGAACGCTTTTCGTAGGCCCATGATATTAAGAATCATCCTACGACATAAAACAAATAATCCAATGAAATCATACAATGGTATTTGGTCACTGGTTATCGCAGTATTTCCTAGTTTTGATTTTCAAAGTGAGGTCGACCCCGAAAAGTACCTGGTTTAAGGTGGAGTATTAATTTGTCCTAATTCAACTTAAGTTAACTTTTATTACCTATTTTTTAACTCTTTGATATTATTATTAATTTAAAATGTTTTAAATATTGACGATGGGTTAAATGGAAGAGGAGACTTCAAATTCTAAATTTCGCCCAAAATAAAGACATTATTTATTTATTAACGAAAAATAATCGGAAATCAAACAGTATTCTTCCTTTATACTCGAGCGTAGAAAATGCTCACTAAGCCTTTCTTTTCTAGAAAGTTTTATCTCCAAAACTCACCCGTTATTCCAGCTTTTCCCTTTATCCACTCTTGATACACTCCATCGAGATACATATTGCACTCTTCAACGTTGTCTCGTTCAGTTATTCGATAAGGGTATTTTGTTCATCTCATTTCATTACCTTTCCATTTGCTTTCGAATCCGTCTTGTTTGATTTTACAAAAGTACGTCCATCATCCATCTCAAATTCGATTTTTCTCCGCTTTACACTTCTGTAAAGGAATAAATAGCGTCTATGATCAGTCGCTTAAAAACTCTTTTTTTCCGAAAACGGTATACTATGATGACAGATAAAGAAGTTTTGACGAATGAAGTGCACAACGCCTGCCACACGCATTTAGACGGTAAGAATGACTTACTTATCGAAGATAGTAATATAGGAAGTTATAGTAGTAGATAGTTTCTCGTATTCTCTTGCGTACCTATACTAGCACGTGAGAGATTCTTTTTTCAGGGATTCTGAGGATACTTTATTATATTTTCTTCTCTTAAACCTAAAGCCCCAGAATAAATAAATATGTATTCTGTTCGTTATCGTTGTTTATTTATGCTAATTAACACATCTCAAGACCATTGTTGACATGATAAAAATAAATTAATTGGTTGTATTGAATGTGTACTGTCTACGGGAGGTTTTTGGAGGGGTTTTCCTCCCGTCTTTGGGCGAATGCCGGACAGTTAGTATTGTTTTTGCACCCCCTCAACCGTTGCCACCGGGTCCCACGACCTAATCGCGACGGGTAATTCCTAAATAAATAAATAAATAATGTAACACGATGGTTTGGAACCTGATTGACAAGCAATTATTTTATATTATTTATTATTTTGTATTATTTTACTACTACTTTACGTTAGTTACAGCACTTTTTAATGTTTGTATTTGTAAATAACTGTTTCATGGAAATTTGTATATATTGGGTTAATTCTGCAATATCTGTGTTTAATCACTTGCTTCTGTATTTAATATGCATCTATTTGGTTAATTTATCTTAACTTTGTAAGTGTACTTGGTTCCTTCTTCTATATATGTCGTACATATATAGAAGAAGGAACCCGTATATACACATGTACACATACATACACATACGTATGTTTAGGTGCGTAGATGTTTGTAGTTACTCTCAGAAAAATTATAATTACGAGAATAATCATGATAGTAGTTGCATATATATTGTCTGACTTGGACCTATGTGATTAATAAAATTATTATTCTTATTAATTAAATGTGGCTCTCATGCCACGAAAGGTACACCAATCATGATACAGTAGGCATTTGTATAGTAGCAAAGAGTATATTAGATAGTACATGTATCTTTCAAGCTGTTTCTGCTATAAATAGGGTTAAAACTGTTTTCTTCTCAAATTTACGTACGTTTTCGATAGCTACTATCCTACCTTCCGCTGCCCCTAATCAAATTATAATGAGTGAGGGGACTACAGAAATTTTTCCAAAGTTTGGGTAGCTAACGATACCAAAACTCCTTTCAAAATTTCCGTTGAAATATCTAAAGAATCCAATAGTAAGCGGCATTCGGCCGAAATCGTTTCGTTTTGGTTTACTGAGTCCCTTGCGATTGGATTCTGAGGTGGATCAAATGAAAAGGACGCATGCCGGATACCAAGCCAAAGCGACCCTCTGAATAAACCAACTCGTTCATATGGGCTCAGAGAAGAGCTTCATCATCGAAAGTTTTATCGGCGCTGGGCTTTCGAATTAAGAGCCGAAAGGGAAGGAACAAACATGGCCAGACAAACACGCGAGCGGGTGACGAGTTCATAAAAAGAGACTCTTTATCTCGAAACAAAACGAGAAATGACTCAGCGTCTATTCCGAGATGATACGATACATTTTCCTAGTTCTTTCGAAGAATGCGCTCGCGTAAAACAGAGACGCTCCTCTCGCTCATTTCTAATGAAATAGTAGGGGAGGGTTTTCTAAATCACGTGTTCTCAAAAAAAGTGACGTTACTAGAGAACAAACAGTAAAGTTGAAAACTTTTGCGTTCAGACGTGTAAAAGAGCATTTCCTTCTTTTTCAAAATTGATTAGGAAGTTGTATTTGAGCTTGAACTATTTATTTAAAAATTAATTCAAACCCTTGCAAGAGGTGCGATTTAGGCAACAGGTATCCTAAATCGCACCACAGGTATCCGAATCGCACCCCATTTTAAAATACTAATGACTTGCAACTTGCAACTGCGTCTTATGAGGCTGAAGCTTACAAGTCGTATCTCAACAACTCAAGTAAGGCATACTTTGGAGATGTTAGAAGTTTCAAACTCAGCTGATAGATAAGACCCAAGTGCAGTATCCAAGTTTTTGGACTAGTGGTGCGATTTGGGAAGTGGTGCGATACAGGCAACTCTTCCCTCCATCTACCGCAACCCCTTTCTATTTCGTATGGCTGAGGCAGATACAACTCCATTTGCGCGGCGGTTAAACCTGATTGCATCACCAACGTAAGGACTATTTGAGAAACGATGACGTAGCTCCGCTGTGGGGGCAACCTTGGATTCATTCATAGGGAACCGCCAGCAATGTCGTCCTTCGGAAATTTATTGGAGCGGGGAATAAAAAAGACGCGGCAAACTAAAAACCCTTCATTTTTTAAGGATCCTCTTTTAAGTGTCAAAAATAAAGAACTCCCGAAACAAATGCGGCGGCTTCGCGTGGGAGGGATGTTTCCAAACCGTTCCGTGACAGATTGCGCTTCTTCCCGCCATTGAGGTTTTTAAGGCTCCCGTTCTAATTACGAATTTTCCGATTGCGATGCTCAGCTCTCTGTCGTTTCGGGAATTCCTCTCCCCACGACTTTTTCGCATCCGATCGATAATTGCTTTTCTTTGCGTCCGCGTCACCATCGGCCATTCGGGTCATCGGCTCGTTGCTATTCTTCTGCGACAGTCATGCGTGATTCACATCTTCAATTCGACCTCCTTCTGTCTGTCGCCCTCTATATATTTCCAACAATGGGGATCGCGGCCTCCGCATAGTCATTTCTGTTAACCCAAGCGGAGCTTACCGACGCCCGAGAAATCCGGGGAATTCCGGAATAAACGTTCCTCATAAAGTAATTGCGATCATAAGCTACATTGCAATTCCCATGCATCAAACGAATTTGGAGCAGTCGAACGGCAGTCCTCAGTGAATGGACCTTCATTCATATTGCGGGACGTAAAATAATCGATGAAAATCCTAATGTGAGCCGAAATTAAATTTCGCAGAGGATAGCGTCTCTCAATATTAAGTTGAAGTTAGAAACGACAATTGCTCGTGCATTCTCGAATTGAAAGAAAAGGCTCAGAATAAAATCCGAAGAAAGATGTTTTGCGGCTCAATTTCAACCACATCTACCTTATTACCGCTCGGAGTTCCTCCGGCTACCCTTGCCAGTTTCTTACACGTTACTGATGGTGAAATCGCGATAGTAAATATAAATCTTTATAACAGAAATCACTAAGTTATACTTAACGTGAGTTGTATATAGTGAAATCTCTCACCGAGAGATTCATAACTAAACCATTTCCAGGTTCACGTTCCATATTTTTACGTCCGTCCATTACTGAGAAAAAGTCGTTTTACAAAATCGATAAAAAATTTTTATCGTGTCGTGGAAATAACCTGAATATTTTCATATAAGTCAAAATTAAGAAGTTTAATATCGTGTAAAAATTATTTGTTGATTGCTGGTAATACTATTTTAGAAATAAATTTTTTAATAATTTTCTAAAATATTTCTATATTTCCAAACTCGAGTATTCATAATAAAAAAAACCTGACGGTAGTACGATGCAAGCTATTTTCTAGATGTCAAGCCTATTTTTCTAGTTGGTTCCTGTCGCACATCATTCGTATCATGATGATCTATCATGGATATTTGAAGTCTCCTTTCCCAGAATCCATTTATTTGATTTTCTTTGCAGTATCTAAAGGGCAAATTGTGGCAGGGTTATCGGATATTCAGTTGTGTATTCCAAGAATGCATTCTGTCAATGCAATATCTGGATCTCTTGAGCAAATTTAAGCTGTTTTTATCTTAATTTCTTTATTGATTCCCATCATATGCGAAGAAATATCTTGATACGTAACTTCCCCTAATTGTCGATGTATTTCTGAACAACCCTCACCGCCTTTTGCTGTAGATCTCTTCATTTACCAATGTAAAGTTTATCTATATGGGATCTATATGCTTCACCTATACTTAAAGTCGACGCACCAGGTTTATGGGTCACGGATTCCATGGAGACTTTCGGGGTAGGTTTGATTACAACTGTGTGAAATATTTATTTACACGTAGACTTTGAAGACAAAATCAAAGAAAATGTTCATAGAGAAGTTTTGGTATATTTTAACTCATTTTAGGAATATAACAGTCCAATGTTGTGCATTTGATATCAAGGTTTAATTAGCTTTCATAAGTTATATCAATGAAGCGGAAACATGATACTTTATTAGCTTAAACCCTATACTTATATATATTTTCGCCATTATATGTAAAACTAATGTGTGAAATAAGAGAATGTAGTATAATCCTTTTACGGGCACATAAGTACAGATTTTCAGCTGTATCCTTCAGTACCTGAAGTTAAATTGAACAATAGAGGACTATTTTGCAAATACAAATTAACAAATTTCAAATGCTTGAATTTTGTAATTAATAGTTGACATTATATTTTAATAATAAAATCAGTTAAAAATTACGACATTAGATGAAAATTATTGTGTAAAATAATGAAAATGACAATCTCTTGGACGATATTATTTTGTTACCCTTTAATTTTGGTAAGAATCCGCAGTCATTAGGGATATTACGCGAAGCATAATCAGTTCCACTGCAATAGCTCTGTGCTAATATTGACTTCTTTATAATTTACGTCCTCTCCTTAACTTAAAGTTTCCCTGTTGATAAAAGTTTGGATAGAATCCGTTTAATCTGCTCCATTTAATCCGTTTCATATTTGTTCTGAGCACATTAATATCTAACTGCTTTTTCTCTTTTGTTTTCTTTAAACACGAGGATATAATTATTCTCTCTCATTTATTTTACAGGTTTGTTTCCGAGAGTTCATCAGCGGACGAATATTTTGGGTAGTTAATGCAGAGAGAGCCTAAAAATTTACCACAATGAAGTCAGAATTAACTATAACATTGATTAAGCGCTTTTCATGGGCATAATGACGAGTGTAGCATTGACTATGCTACCAAGAGATCTCGCTGACTTTATGTTAGGGACCAGGGGTGGCGGGCTCCCGGATAGCCAAGTGGGCTGCTCGTTCGCCTTTGGTGGAAGCGGTCCCAGGGTCGGGAATCACACGTGCTAAATGACCTTAGTTGTCGATGTACTTTTAACAATACTATTACCATGAGTGATCCCTTTGCTGCGAGGGAAGCGCCATCCGAGCGCCCTCACCGACAGACTGACTGATAGAATCGGGAATAGCTTATGGCGGCTCCCTTTCTATTGACGTATGAGACGAGGAAAGTGCCATCCGAGCGTCCTCACCGACTATTGCTTATGGACGAGGGAGGTGCCATCCTAGCGCCCTCGCTGACCACTGTCACTGACGGGGGAAGTGCCGTCAGAGCGCCCCCACTGACTGACTGACTAATAGAAGCGGGAATGGCCATTGGTGGCTCCTCTTCTATTCAAGTATGAGACGTGGAAAGTGCCATCCGAGCGTCCTCGTCGACAAAATATTAGAGACTAGGAAAGTGCCGTCGAGCGTCCTAACCGACATGAAAGCGGCAAGGGTTCTTACCCATGGTTAGCGTTCAGAGGTAGGGTTCGGTTCTTTTCGGTTTTGCTGTACTGTGACGTTATCTTAAAGTTGCAATCAATTAGGGTGTCTAATAGACAAGCAATGTAGACTTCGACAAATAGTTCCTAGCCCAGCCAACCCAGACCAGCGAACGAGAGGATGTCAGCTGAAGTGATTTTCATCAGCTACCTTCGCTGGGTAAGCGCATATCTCTTCGTATTTTGATTCACCACCGGATGGATATGTTTTAATTCAAAATTATTCAATAATTTTTAATTAAAACATATACCTATATTAAAACAATAATTCAACTTAAAATTGCAGTCTGAATTCTTACCAAAATATTCCTGTCACGAGCAGTCAAAAAGGTATCGCATACTTCATGTATAAGTACCTACTTTTTATAATTTATTACTAACGCATTATAAATATTGATAACTATTAACTGCAATACCCTGTCGTAAGATAAATTATTTTCAATCGTTTCCTTATTTTTTACGACATGTTGATGACATGACTTTTGTATCGAAGGCTTCTATGGTTTGTATCAACATAGTTCTGTCCAATTTTCAAAACTCGCACACTTTTATGGTAAACACAGAATGAGAGTGTGTAAGTATTAAACTCTATAACGGCATATGAACTGATTAGTTTGATATTGGAATTTAAATGCACACAATAATTAGGAAATTTTGATGCCTATAGCTATTATTTTCCCTATGTCATATAAATGGTAACAAAACTCAATGTTTTGAATTCTATGAGGGTAATGATTTTCTAATCTCTGTAAAGCAATAGCGAAAATGCGTAAAATTGTGATTTGATTTTAGGGATCTTAAAATGACAAAATTGAGACCATGGTTAGACATAATTTAATTTATTGGAAAAGAGTTGGAAACTGCAGTAAAGCAGTGTCGCAGCTTTGCTCTGTGACAAAGATCTACTAGATTAGGAAATTAGGAGTTTTATCTACTTTTCTTTCTAAATTCCTTCATTAAGCGGCAATGGTAATCTTATTCTCAAAATTTGACCATTTTTGATAATGTCAATATCTATCGGATAATATTAAGATGGAAAAAGATTAATTTCGAAACCGAATGCGTATCGATGGACATAATGGACAACTAATAGAGGTATTCAAGACTACGAAGCAAACTCGATGGATCACGACCACCGCGATAGATAACCAAAATCAGCAGCACAAAGGATCCATCGATCAATCCGCCAGACGGATGGGAAACGTTTTCCGATTGGAAGGCAGCATGTGAGACGATCACTCTTGAGTTGCGTATTTCCTTAATTCGAATAGAAGTTGTCGTCTACTTAGGACGTTTTGGCATATGACCACAGTACTCCGTCTTTCTTTAGATAGACACGCAATTCCTTGTAAGTGTGGGCTTTATACAGACGTCAGTTAATTTACTATACATTTTCTACCGAAAGAAAAGAAAGTAGGAACACTAAATAACACATTAACGGCTGTTAATGAAAAAGAGGTTTAAACCACTCCGTAAGCAGTCAGGCGGAACTCGTGTTTAGAGACAAACGGGAAGCTCCGGATTGCCGATTTTTGGCAAGTCCCAATGCGCATTTTCTTATCCAGGAGCCCTTGATAATGGAGGCATTGGCTCTGAAATGTGCATTGGGACTTCCTAGAAGTCGGTAATCCGGAGTTTCACGTTTGTCTCTAAGCGCGAGTTCCGCCGACATACGGCTTATGGACTGTTTTTAAACCTCTAAGTTTATAACTCTAGTTTAACTTTAACTCTGCCCTTCGGTAGGTTCATGTGCCACAACATTCCCCACTCATCACCATTTCCTTCTCCTCCTGGTAACTTATCCCATCCTACAACTAACCCCATCTAACAACTTTTGTCTTTCTCTCTGCTTTTTTCCTTGACTTCTTCCCTCAATAAAACTTTTCAGCAACCCCTCTCCTCTCCATATTTGACCACCCATCTCATCTGTCGACGTTTAATAACTTAAATTAAAACTCTCTCCTCCCCGACCATCTCCAGTACCTCTGTGTTTGTTTTTCTATCGACCCAACTTACCCTTTCCATTCTACGCCATACCCACATCTTTTGATGTCCTCCTTTCGTTAGGTCCAGGTCTCACATCCATAGAGCAAAACACTCCACACCAAGGATTTTACCAGTCTTTTCCCGATTCCTTTATCAAGACCTCTATTCATCAGTTCCGTCAGTTAATTATCAGCATCGTTTACGCCTATATTAATTTTCATAGCATATTTTTCGAAAGTTAAATGAGCCTTTCTGCTATAGGTATTTCATTTGCCAGAAGTTATGGATATCCTACTTCCAAATCGCCTCAAGACTAGTAAGTTGGAACCGAACGTGGTCGTAAGTCTATGAATATCCTTTGATTAACACAGAAATTGTACATGTGAAAATACTTAAATTCGCTGAGTGAACTAAATCCGAATATGTTCCATTTTTCGCTAGTCATCATTGGCAAGATTCGGAAACACCACTATTTTGTTAATTCATGGATGAGTTTCAGGAATTGACTAAAAGGCCATATTGGACCCCCAGAAAGGCCGAAAGTTCCCTACGCTGGACCCAAATTACACTACGCTTCAATAAACGCTCGCTCATCATATATGCTCATCTTACGGTTCATAATTAGAGTCGTTGTATTGCCCAAAGCCGTTAAAAAGTGATTAAACAATTATCATTTAATCCAGTTTTGTATTTCACTGTTACTCTGATGAAGATTTCAAATAAATCTAAATTCTTTGGATGTTAACTATGATTATTTCCATTCTTTTTCTCGAAGCCTTCAGATATTATCTCTAAGCAATATACTATTAAACCTGTCATAGCAATAGTTATTTATATGTAGTACGTAGCTGAAGGAAAGGGTTAATTCAACCTACCACGGGTCATTTTGCCAAAACCTTCCTCGTTTCCGTTCACAATATATCGTGGGAACACCTCAGCGTCCTCCGCGGAAACAATTTTGATTGATAATAAGATGAAGTTTAACAGCCGGATGATTCGCTCTTAATATTTACCTTTTATTTACTGAAAATATTTCGTCTGAACACTATACAATAAATTTACGGATACAGTTTTAGATTGCTTCATATTATTCACGATGTAGATATCCTCGGCAGAAATGTAAACTGTGAACTCTTCCTTGATCGTCGCTAAAAGAACCACAAAGGGCCGTCCGTCTGAGGACAGTTGTTTGTTTGGTTGCTTTATGCAAGCATCAAACTTTATTTTAAACAAGTAAATATTATTTTTACTGTCGATCCATAGTTTGAAAATTTCTAAATGGAAAACATTCTTTCGTGGAAATATCGTCAACTTACCTTGAATTTCACCCTTACTGATAAGCATAGTGGACTCAGGCTCGACCTTCTTGGAATTCCATAGAAAGTAATATATTTTCTTTAAATGCTCGATTTCAATTTTAAATTACGGGCATTTCCAGCACTTCCAACCAGTGCTTTATTTCATATCATTTTTAAGTGGCTCATATAATATCTATATTATTAAGCGCTTTGCGTATTACATTATGACGAAATTAATTATACTCATGACCCCTTATCCTAATTCTTGTTGCAAATATTAACTTTCTAGCCCAGAATTGAACGCACCCCCACATATACCCAAAACAAAGCAAAACATAAAAAAACTAGTTCATGAGAAGGTTTAAATGAGAATATAGATAGTAAACAGCCGTGCCGATAATCATAAATCCCAGTAACAAACAGAGACAGATGTTATAAGTCTATAAAGGAGGAATTTGAAAGATCCTAAATTTGCTCGGGAAGTCCTTGGGGAAACCTATTGAAAAGATTAAACAAGTCTAGGAAATGAAACAGCTAATCTCGGCACTGTTCGAATGATCTCCCATTCCGTGTGATACGCATTCTATCTCCGCCATCGCCTATCACTTCCACTAATCCCCTCGTTTCCGCCCTACGCCGGGGCTTACTTACGGCTTATTATTGTGAAACTTCATTAAAGCTATCGCCGGAATGCCAACTGTGCGCAAACAGATTGGTTTCCCCTCATATCACGTCCGCTCTTATCGATGGGTGAGCCGTATGCCTCTATCAAAGCACAAAGGGATATTAAAACGGAAATGCTATCGGAATATTATTTTAATAGATGAAGAGAGGAAGAATATACTGTTTGGCGAAGACCTAATTAATCAACGACTTGAGGGTATTCTCAGCTTCCATCAACGTAATGCATTTGGGAAGTATCCAGATGAAATATTACTGTATTTTCAAAAACCAATAATGGTTTGAGGAAGAATGAGACTCATACACCAGCTCATTCTGTGAACGTAAAGAGTAATATACGTCGACGTTGACAAAACGCATGTACAGATGAGCGACGAAAATTTAGAGATATTTTCATGAGGTAACATTCATTGGAAATTTTGGATTGATGTATGGATTATCGGAATGGAAATATCGAAATTCAATGGAATAATCGATTTTACTTGAATGAATTTGCGGAACTCCGAGCAGAATTTAATTATGAAATTTTTATGGAGTCCCGCAAATCATTTTTACTTTCGACGACATTTTAATGTCAATATACGAGTATAAAAACAAAATTTCCTGTGCACTGTATCTGAAGATGACTACTCAGAGCCGTAACCGACAAGAGTTAACAAGGAGTTGTGAATTTTGCTGCTAATATATAATCCTAATTCACGCATTTGAAGTTCCTTTGACTGGAAAATACTTTATTCGAAATAGTAGTTTTGTTCTTAAACTTATAATGATATATTATTTATTATATTACAATAAAATAAGCTTGGAAATTTTCATTGTAGCTTCTCAAAGAGCAAAAATATCGAAAAATGATGGAAAAATAAAATAAGGAATAAATTCAAGGAAGAACATGTGTGAAAAATAGCGACGTGACTAGGATTCGAACACAGGCCTCCCATTTTCCGGGCAGGTATTCTGATCAGAGGTTTAAAATCACTCCGTAACCCGTATGTCGGCTGACGAAACTCACGTTTAGAGACAAACGGGAAGTTCCGGATTACCGTTTTCTGGGAAATCCAAATGCGCATCTCATCCTCAGGGGCAACTTTCTTTTCTTTTAGATATTCTAATTACTAAACGAAATCACTAAACCATGCCTTGGGTTTCAGCCGCACGGCTCTTCTGTGCTACTTTATCCACCTTTCCCTAATTATTAAGGGATACATTTTTTGATTATCGATGCTTACGCATGAAGTTATAAACTATTTTGATACGCAAAAATAGCTAACATAGAGCTGCTGCTTCCTTTTTACAACTCTTCATTTTCTTCTCCTCTTTGTATGAACTAAGAAGTCCTCTTTGTATGCACTAAGAATCACCCAATATAGCGCGAAACACAAAACTGCGCATGACGAATACAGTAGCCTAAAGCTTTTTCTTTAGCAGAGTAGCTCTCTTAGTCTTCTTCGCACTTGTTGGCACGATTTCCTTTTTTGCTCTTCCGCGAATCTGTCGTCAGAAGCTGTTTGTGCGCCCCACTATCGCCAGAGCTCGCCTTTAGGTCTCCTTTCATCGATGAAGAGACATTCCTTTCATCGCCGAGTTAGAACGGAACGGCGAAAGACATCGAGAACGCAAAGGCATAAAAGATTAGGACTGTCATGCTTTTTAAAATAACGTTTCTGATCTTGAATTCACATTTCAGGATCGCAGTTGTGGGTAACGTTTCAAGTGGATAAGATAGGACTCGAAAAGCAGTATTTTCGGACATTACTTTCATAACGTAAAAAGTTACGTTTTTCGATATGCGACGTAAAATCTAATATTGCGTCTGTGTTCGGGTCAGTTGAAATGGAATAATGCAATAATGGCTTCGAATTCTTCTCATTTTGAATTTGTGGAATTTTTTTGAGGATATGGGCGTGGAATATACTATTGCTTCGAATGGGTTTCCTATAAATGACTTATAATAAACCTGAGAAGGCAATGTTCATACCCAACCAAGATGGCAAAGTTTAAATAAGTCATCCTCAAAAATATACTAATTCAGAAATGATATTGTACACTGAACCATTACAATTGTAGAATGGATTACAGTAATATACCCAGCTCTTCCACTTCCCGGGTTCGAGTCCCGGTCCTTTTCACGTCCGTTTCTCCTTGGGAATATTGCTAGGTGCTCACCTTTACGTGCTAAGTTACCTCTCCTTTTTCTTTTTAGGTTACAGAAGTAATTTTCTTAAGTTTAAAATTTAGCTATCACTATCAGTGAAAACACCCTCCTTCTTGCGGGTGTTTTTCTCCTGTGGAAATTTTTTCCAAGCTCTTGAATTAGTTCTTTATCCGCAAATAGTTTATTCCCTTTTTCTTTTTTTACTGTTCTATCCTTTCTTTTTATTAAAATGAAATAGGTTGGATGTAAGAGAGAACTTGATATTCTCAATCTCGCCTGAATGAACGCATCTATTCTATTCACCCTTTTCCTCGATAGTGATATACATTTCTTAAGGGAATGATGCGTTACATTTCTCATCAAATTAAATTAAATACAAGTTTACCTACTCAAAATTATCGAATTATAGAAGTCCTTTTCTTGATTTTTATTAGAGTATATGAAATATTCTTACCATTAACACAAAGCTTGGCTGAGTTTTCCTCTATCAAACATATTTTTCAAACTTAACTAGTAGATATTTCCGCGTTAAAATAGACTTGAGGCTGATCTGTATTGAATTTGGTCGTGTTATTACTGAATCACATCCTTGGAATCGTAAAATCAGACTCATTAAGTCGTGACGCGAGTTTCTTTGTAATTTTGTGTCAGGAAATTAAATAGTTTAGTCACCTCCAGAGAATTCTTCAAAGGATTAAATACAGAGAGATAAAAACCTTTGGCGTTCAGATTGCTAGTCAATGACTGCCAAAGGTGTTTATCTAATCGACTTTTACTCTTTGAAGTACTCAGATAAGATGACTAAACCATTTAATCTCCTGACACCAACTTGCAACCAAACCTGTTTAAGGAGTCTGGTTTCACTAATTGATAAAAGCCGTGTCTCCATATAGTATCAGCTACATAAGCTTCCAATTACCATCAGCCTCTTCAAGAAAGTCTGGCGCTTCCAGAATAAGGAAAGCTTGAGTTTTACTAATTGACGTAAATTTTATTTTGCGAAAACAGTTTTTCGATTAAATCAATGTATTTTGAATCTTTCGATTAGAATTAGTAGAAATTCAAATGTTACAATAAAGCAACGATAAAAATTAAGCTCAATCGAGTACCTTCATATAGATTTTCGATTTTTACTACAACCATGGTGCATAAAATCCTTACTTTTTGAAGCTTTCACTATATATTGTTTGACATAAAGTTTGTTAAAAATTGAACAATAAAAGCATACTTGAACATTTTTCATTATAAAAGAGAGAGGAGTTAAATCATCGGAATTTATCGCTTCTAAAATAGGCACTGGTGATGAGTAAACACAAACTGGAATATTACCACTTCGATCTTTCAAAGTGGAAATATCTTTATCACCTTCGTTCGTTCGGTGGAAACTATTCCACGAGACTTAAAATAAGAACTCCATGGTACTCTTATGATCCATCACACTGAAAAAATTCCACCTGTTCAGAAGTGATTGCATGGACGCAAACTGAAGGGTATCTCGAGGCAGACGGATATCCTTCGAGTGGCTTTCTGCTTCTCGTCACAATTACTTTCTTTCTGTATTATTTTAAGAAAAAAAAACCCAAAAAAAGAACTGGGAAAAAAGGATCCGGTAGATTCCATATCGAAAGCTTCCTTCCGATCCTTCCTGAGCTAAAGTATTTTCCCTCATTTTTCTGTTTTGGAAGGATAATAAAGAGTGATTTTGAGGTTATGATAATTGTAAGACTGCGCTCGTAAACATGTTCAAGAACGATTCAATGAACCTTCTGTAACCACGGCTAATTAATGCTCAAGAATTTATTTTGTAACCATAAATGTATAAGTTTACTTTCAGTAAGTTTACTACACTTAACAGTTTATTCTTGAGAATTTTTCCATAGTATATACTTCCTTTATCTTTATAGATGAGAAGAAAAGTAAATTATTAAATATGATATGGTATCATAAATAAAATTTTGGTGTTGCCCCTCGAGAAGGAATAAAATATGATTCTCTCCAGATGGAATGAAAGTAATTTATTAGATATTATTCTCTACTTATTAATTTCTTAACTACTGTTGTTAACAATTTTCTTGTACACATGTTTGTAGAGTTGTTTAGATGTATCGATGTATATTTCTGAACTCCAGTTAATTGTAGTTATTAATGATTTTTGGTTATTAGTGGAACATTATTATTATGAAATATCTGTGAAAAAGAGGCTATTTAACTTAACTTGCCGTAAGTGTAAATAATATTCACGGTGTAATTTTTCAAAATGTGAAAAATCATAGAGACTACTTTGATCAGTAACTTCATTTAAATACAAAGAATAAGGGGAAGAACACTTCTATCGTTATAACAACACTTTTTATTGTTCGATCATGGTTTCTACCCTTACTGATCTAATGATGACCTGAAGGGTCGAAACCATGTTGGTATAATAAAAATTATCGTAATAACGGTAGAAGCGTTCTTTTCCTTATTTTTTATATTAGAGAATTACCACAAAGTTGAGGCCGAATCAATAAATTCTATCATCTAATTACATCAATTACGTCAAAACATAATTATAATGAATGAACTTTCAATGATACATTGACTAAATAATCATTCTCCGTAATTAAACAGTAAAAATGGTTGCAAAAATTGAAAAAAAAACGATTTCCTCTGAAATGTAACCGAAAGAGAGATAAAAAATGGAGACAAAGGGGTCGCACAAATGTGTGAAACTGACCGTATACAGCTAAACGGTTAAGTAAGTTATGACACCCATATTCTGTTACAATCCTGTTTTTTTTATAATGCGGGCAGAGGCGTAGCTAAGTGGGTGGTTTTGGGGGCTCCAACCCTCCCCCATGAAAACAGAGCTAATAATAAACGAAAGAATACGAGGGTATGTCTATCATAATTATGTCATACAAACGCCGCTAGAGATTTGCAGAGTATACATGTTAAAATAAAGCAGTTTATATTTTCTTTAGATTTTTAGGTGGGAGTATTCGTGTACCTGGATTATAGGCGATGCCGTGTTTACTACATTCCTCTAAAAAACCCCACGGACAAATCCTGTCTCCTGAATGCGGGCGGCTAAGAATTTTGCGGAACATCGCTATAAAAACATTCTTGAATTGACGTAATTTTTGCCTTTGATTAAAAACAATTTTCTCCAAGACGGGCGCATCTTATTCATCTATACCATCGTTCTTTGAGGAAGGGACATTTTACGTAACCCGCCGCCATACACCCAGGGTAATCACGGTGGCGGTGTGCAGATAGTTACAACATGTAATTTGGGGATCGACCTTCCTTGTAAAGTTCAATATGCGGCGAAGTGCGCGCCATCCGAAACCTCCTCACCACAGCAAAGAGGCTCCTAAACCGCCATCTTACCCCAGCGAAGAATGTGCACCACGGATGGATCCCTTTTTCACCCGTCTCGGAACTTGGGATCCCGGCCCATTCACAAATTAATCGGGAGCGAATTCCTCGGTGCAGCTTTCACTGCGCCCTTCGGTAAGTTCCCTCATTACAGGATACCAATCGAGACTACACGATACGTTGAAAGGTAGAAGACGCTGCCCATTCCTTCATTAATTCCTCCTCCTACGTGTAATTATTCCCGGAACCTCTTGCCATTCCTCCGCCTCTGGTCTGGGAAATAAATGGTCTTCCCCAATTTAATTCCTACCCGCACCCTCGCACCTGAGCCCTCACCTGCCCCATTCAACCTGACTTCCTCCTCCGGAATACCACCAATTAGGACATTATTAACAGGACCAACTGTGATTCCTGTAACCACAGTTACTTCCTTACTTGGATCATCCTCTTGCCTTTCCCTCCCCGGAAACCAGTAATACCGTAGGTTTAGGAATTAATAACAATGGGGCGGTGAACGCTCCCGAATAGGAAGTATGAATGCTCCTCGGGTTATACGCTCTGTTGAATAAGGAAGGGCTCGATCGCAAATCCCTGAAGAGTTTTCTGCTTTAGAACTTCCTGATTAAGACGCGATGAAAATTGATAGTCGTGTTTCTTAGAGGCGCGTTCGATTAAATTTTACATGCACGCAGAAAATTATTTTAATGCTATTTGTTGAATAATTTAGTTGAAACGGATAATGTTGTTGACCAAAGAAAATTTCACGAATTAAAACTATTATTGATTAAAAATATGACTTTTATGAAAACCTACGAAGGTGAGACTAAACATCTTAAAAGAAAATTATTTCTTAAATGTATGAACCTTTTCACATTCTGTCTTATGTTAAATTTATGAACCTTTTCACATTCTGTTTTTAATTCGAACCGTAATAAACTGACTGTTGTTTACTGGAAGATTAAATGCCAACTGAAGGAAAATGCAAACTGGAGCCGAAAGTTGTTAAAATTCAACACTGCAATGGAGGGTGCAGAAAATCATTATATGCCAAATGTTATAATTATACTTAAAAACAAACTAAAATTAATATGTTCAATCTTCACTTGGTGGAATGTAGTGTAAACCATGTTAAATGAAACACTTCGTAACTTCCACAATATATTTTCCGTTGAATAGTTGAAGAGAATGTCAGGTGAAAAGCACCTTCACTGAAGATGTCAACACGTTGACGAAACCGGTCGAACGGAAAATATATTGTGGAAGTTACAAAGTGTTTCATTTAAGGTGGTTTATACTTAAAACAGTAATTGGGCTCCTCCTGTTTCCATTATAGAAATGATAATAAAATCTGCAGAATACATTTTCATCATCACCTGAATGTTGTCTTTCGATCATAATAATATTAGAAAGTTCTCCTAAGGTAAGAGTAAATGCGAAATTCACTTTTAATTTTTATGGAAATTCCATGTAAGTTCTTACTTATGAATTGTTAATTAATGTAAGTACCGTAAACCTACTTGAGCCCTGGGGGGTTACTTGGACCCAAAGCAAAAAAAGGCTGGAAATGGCCAAAAGAAACACATTTTGAAGTATGTACAAGTGATGTCATATAGACAGCAAAATCGTTCCTCCGAAACTTATTAAAAGGGGGTGTTTTTAATCGCCTTGTATATACTTCTCATAATTTGTTTGCCAAAAATTATACTAATTCCAAGACATCATTATTTCACATATGATTCCATATAGTGTTTTTGATTTTTTCATTGAGTTTTTGCAATTAAATGATAATTTCATGGCCTAAGAATGTCTCTAAAGTGTTATATTTCCAGACCCTATGTCCTACTCAGGCCCACTACATATTTACATTGTTTAGTCAATGGAAAAAGGAGCTTAGCTCCAAGTAGCCCCAACCTGGGGGCTAATATGACCCAACATAGTAAACAAAAATTTTATTACAATCAGCGAAAAATTTTGTTCAAACAAGCTTTAAAATCATCGAAAAATATCTAAAACATAGTAAAAAATTTGTTATCAGCACAGGTTAAGGAATTTAGGTATTGTTTTGTTCGGAAAGTCCAAAAGATTAGAAATTTGGGTCCAAATACGGGTTTACGGTACTCATCGAAAGTGAAATTAGCTAACTGTTGAAGTAAAGCTTCAAAAAATTTCTAAATTTTAGAAATCGTTATATTTATAAAAAAATCACAATTCGCAGAGTAAAAATAATTCATCACATAAAATATTCATCAGCAAAGTTCGAATTTAGCTTCCTTTTCAGACGGAAATTTTCACGTGGAATAGACGTTTTAACAGTTTTGATCCATCACCTGTCAAATACGAAGATTAGCCGCTATATTTCGTTCCGAGTACGACGAGAAGTCTTCCAATATTGGATATTTTCCATGTACTCGGACTCACGTTAAAGCCGAACTTTGAACCTCCAAAGGTAGCTACATCAAAAGGACGAGGGAAAACATTTCCGAATGAGAAGTCGGCTTTCTCTTCCGCTTATGCTCCTCTCTGTTGAATAACTCCAAATCCGAAACCAATCCTGTTGTTCTGCTCCTCGTTTGCAAATGATTCCAAAAAAGGAAGCGTTTCTCGCCGTTTCAGCAATTCCCGTGATAATAGCACGAGAAATACCAGTTTAAGTGAGAGTAACGGGCACGAAGGAGGAAAAGAGGTTCTTCTCGGCTATGAGAATAGAATATTCCATGGACCAACGCAGTATCGGAAATTTATAAACTTAAACGCCATCTTAATTTATTTGTGCTTAAATGAGATATATGCAGATGAATTAATGTAGCTAATAGAAAGACCTAGTTTTTACTGGCTTACGCACTAGACCATGGTCTATTTTTCCCTTTAAATATATTTTGATCAATATTTCATTTCGCTTTATGCGAGGTATTCTGAAATTCGAGCTTTAAAGAGGACATTGAGCCCATGACAAAGGAGACTTACTATTAGGAAAAGAAAACTTATAAAACTGTTTTGTTTGGCTGTTCTTTTCATTCCACCGATGCGACACCAAGTGGTCGTTAGGAGGTATTTTCAACGTTAATTATACTCTTTTAAATGGTTCAATTAATAAATAACATGTGACATCCAACAAGATCCAACGGAAACAACCAAAGACCTTAGATATAATCTTCCAAAGTAATGGAGGCTCAAAGTTACATCTGAAATGAAAATTTATAAATATGGGAAAGAGATTTTTCTGATTAAAATAAATACATTCACCAGAATCGTATATTTTGTATCTGGATCCTGATTATCTTGTTTAAGTTTCATTACTTACACTTGAAAATTGAGCTTCGGCTACATTTAACTGTTACTGAGAAGTTGAATTTATAGAAAATCGTACGATGCTAATTAAATAACAGTAAAACGTAAAACAGTACAAAAGTAAAAACTAAAACAGATTGTTACTTCTGGTCGTTCTTTCCACAGAGCATTAGAGATACAAATTTGGTGATTTGGTGTTACTACACCCCCTGCCATGCGCCACTGGCGGCTTGCGGGGTATAAATCTAAATCTGAAATCTAAATAAAAAACAAGCTATAGCCTAACGGTATCGCTATAAATTTGTATCTTACGTGATTTTGGCGATATTATTTTCAGCTGAAGTCAAAAGTTCCCTTTGGTTTCGTCCTTCAAACTAGATACTAAATCTAGGAGATGGATATGTTGCAACGAAAAATTCCATGTAATCCTGGTCGAATTCCTTCCACGCTTTTCTCCTAATAGTACTCAAAATTCCATCGCAAAAATTGCTATTCCGTCAACATCAATTACTGTTTACGTTACTTAAGATCTTACGGTCTAAAAATTTTAAATGCCGTTGAAGAAAAATCCACGTTTGGAGGACTCAGTACTTCACCGAAGCTCTTTCACAAGCCCCACTTCTCCCTTCTATATCGCATTTTTCACTCTATCTTTTTTCCTTCCATTTTTTCTGGGTGATCGATGAGCTACGTGTATTGGGCATTCAGACATCAAGTACCGGTCAGTTTCCCGTTGTGCAGCGCGCGATCCGCGTCCTTCCTTCGTGGAAGCGACCCGCCGCGTCAGAAGCTGTGGTATTGTGATGTTTGGCCCGGAACATCGAATGGACCAAATGGGGGCAGCCAAATCTTTTTCTGTCCTTTTCTGGATCCATAGGCGCAATGCCCATAAAGTGGCGCTGGAGCCCGAGAAACTTCTTTTCATACGTCAACCCGAATGTTCTATAAATATTTGTAGGACATGAGAACAAACATGTTTGTGAGCTACCAAACAATCAAAGTGCTTCAGAATATCGCCCAGAGTTGCCATAGCGCTGTTTACTCAAAGGTAGAGTAAATATTCGGGAGGAATATTTTGGGGCGTGAAGATTTTGAATCAAAATGCATTAATCTTGGATTCGTTTCTCTTTCGAACTTAATTTATTTTCGATTTCTAGATTTCTTTATCATCATTCAGCTCTTTTGGATGAAATCCTCGAATTTAAAATGATGTCATGCATTTGGAAAGTGACATTTTGTAAAACTCGTAACATCTAACATAGATTTGAATGAATTTCTAAGGAAGAGTATTACCCGATGCGTTCGGATAATAATTTTAACCGATTGAGTCTAATTTAAAGGAGATAAAGGATAAATACATCCGTAAACCTTTTTATTGCCTCATCCAGTGAGTACCATTCGATTAACCCTCGCTTAACCTGGTTAGCGTTCAGTATTGCGTTTAACATATACTAAAAAATGATAGTAGTGAATCAGATTGTTAAGCTATAATAAATTTTAATTTCAAAATAGCATAATCAATTTAGTTTATTGATAATTAAATATTGTTCTAAAATGAGATGGATTTTGGAGCTCAGTTGTAATATCATGCCTCAAATATAGTCATTTCGCGTTCCAAGATCAATTTTAACTTAATTCTCAACTCGAAAATATTTAGAACTCGCATGTGACGTCATTTAGAGATAATCTTGCGTATGTTTTGGAAAGATATATTCCGAGATACGTTTGGGCAAACTATTTACTAAGGAAAAAACTGGCTTTAGAGTAAGTTATAAAAAGTTAGGAGATAAAAAGGTCGACTTTTGGACCGAGTCAACGCTCCTCTGAGCCGTGTCGCAAAGTTGAGTTCGTATATTGACCCAAAGAATGAGAATATATTGACCCGAAAAAATCAATTCAATTTTATGAGGCTGGCGAAAGATATTCTGGTTGAAACATGACCTTCGCGCATAAAAGTTCGGGCGCCTCTATTCTAAGCGCTCCGAAAAACACATGAAATACCAGCGGCTGTCGATGTGGTCACCGTAGCAGCCACGGATCAAAGAATGGGGATTTGTAGTCTGTCTCAATCCTTGACAGGGTCACAAAGAAAACACGCTCCTGCAGCTTTTCACACGTTACTCTCCTTGTTACTTTATATCTACCGCGGTGATCATATTTCATAGGTTTCAGGAAATGGTCATTACATTATCTTGATGGAGTCCGCTGTAATTTTCAAAGATGCTATAAACTACGCTCGTCTTCGAAGGCTTTATTCGTGTTTTTTATACTTACATATGCTTTGAGACGATATATCTCTACAAAGCTATCGCGTAACATGTTGGAAAAATATCTGATAAAACTCGAAGTCGAATGGGAGAACTTTGACACGAAAGGCATCGTTCTTTATAGCCGTTGTCGAGCTAAACACGAGAGAGTTGCGGCTAAAGTAAGGCGTTATTTCAAGTGTGATCAAAACTTCTGAAAATCTCACGATAGATTGAAACAGTTTTTGTATCAAAATAAGTTTAAAGGATTATTTTCTATTAAATTATTTTTTCAACTAAAATGAAAGACGAGGGCTTAAAAATATCAATATTTTCTTTATTTTATAGACTTATTTTTACGAAAGTTCACATGCAACTCCAGTCCATATTTACAATATACTCATTTTAGCCATTGTTACTTACAATGATTAAGGAAAGGTGTAAGTACTTTGCACGATGAACCCGTGTGGCTCTCAAGGAATAACAAGTTATTGTTTCTTAATTATATGCATTATAAAAAGATGAGCATATAAAATTGCATAATAAAGGTAAAATTAATATTATAGCTATTAAATTATCCCAGCAGCACTCAATACTCAAAGTTAAACTAAGATAACTTATTTCTTAGACCTAAAAAACGGAATAACCAACCAACTCAACCCACAAAATTTAAGTAAAGATTCTTTGGGTCGACAGGTTTTAAATATTTAAGGGTCTTCTCATACACGGATACTAATTAAATAATAAATCTTGTTGTGCTATATGTTGTTTCACAGACTGTTATGTATACTAAGTTAATATTAAGTCATATTTCAATGAACGGATTATATAAAATATTTCGTGTGTTGTGTTTCATATTGTAATTTAACATCTTTCACATGTGTGCATGTGTTGGTGTATTGGCAAGAATTTCGTAATGTCTGAAACATCGTAACCTCCTTTCCAGCCAAACTTATCTTAAGCTTCCGATTTGAAGGAAATAATTATAGACCAAAGCCCTGCTGAATCCATCGTTCCGTGCATGCATTTCAATGCCGAACTCGACATTCTCGCCAAATTTTTGGGATTCTCACCGAATCGACATTCACGCCGTAAGGGATGCACGTCATAGCCTCTTCAGATCCTCTAAAATATCGCCCGAGATCTTAACGTGGGACGAACCCCAAAAGCATTTCCGTTTTCGCTTTGCTGCCAAAATGACAAACTGCTGCGGCGAGAACCCTATCTTTACTCCAAATCTCCACCATTACTAAACATATTTCACGGGCGTGTACCCGAATCTTTTATGACCAGAGATGAGTGCTGTCACACGTCATATTTTTAAAACTAGAGGACGCCAAATCGATCGAATTTTTCCACTTTTAGCTTCGTAATCACATTTATAAGGTTTATCCGCCTCCGAGCAGTAAATGCAGTAGACGAAAAAAACAATCATCTTACGTTTAACTGAAAAGGACGTACTTTCTAAACAGTCGCTTAATCCTGGATGAAAATCCTTAATGAAATAAAAACAGAATAAGAAGCGGATGGATATTTGAAGCCGCAAAGAAAATGTTTTGGGATAATTTTATTTATCTTCTAGTGCATAATTCTCAAAGTTGCGCCTTTCGTAGCATGATTAAGTTAGTATTTATTAACCTTCGCAGAAAAATTATTCATTTTCATGTATGTTTGTTTTTAAATTTTAAATTTGAAAAGAATTACGCTAGCTACACAGGGAAAACTGTTATAGAGAGTATAAGTTCGTTGATTCCGATGTCAAGAACCATTCAGTGCTTTGAATGCTTTAACATTTTCTTGAAAATTAGACGAATGGTTCAGTTTGAACTCGATCTATATTACACTTCCAAAGGCGTTCTTCCCAAAGAAATATTCTCTTAAAGCCTCTCAAGAGGTCCCAACATGTTAAAATTTGATCTGAAAAACAGGACGCACAACATCCATTAGGTTCCTTCATCCAAATCCGAATAAGATTAAAATTATGTTAAACATCATATTATTCTACGTCCCTCAAAGAACAACCACATCCATGGCGCACCCGAGATCGTTAATATCTCGTAAAAGAGGTTTAAAATCCAGTCATGCCCGAGATATCTCGTATTTAGGATTTTCTGCTTTTTGACCGTTTTTTACTTTCAAATAGATATCTCAGTAAAGCCGTTGAGCGTATTGAGCTTATCTAGCAAGCTTTCTTTTATCTGCGTCCTATTTATACCTCTCTATTGTTTTACACAGCATGTGGATATACCGTGACAGGTTAAAATTTAAGGAAATAAAAAATGAAATATAATATTAAATAGATATCCTAGGGGGGAAACAGACTATCTCTCCATTCTTAGTAAAGTATAATCACACATCTTAATAAATGGAATAATATGCCATTCCCAAGTCCTATTTATACAAAAGGTTTTTCAGGGCACGAGATTAATAACAGAGTATAATATTAATTAGTAACTGATATAGTTTGTTTAATCAAAGCAAATCTGTGAGAGATAGCAGATGTTCGAGTTAAAGCACTCATTACATCTTTATTTTATGAGTTACGTGAAACATACTGATAACCTCATTCTCTAGGACTTTGAAACAAACTTAGTTTGACTTTGGAATTTGAAAAATGCTCGCTTTAAAACAAATCGGATCCTTGATTTAAATGGTACTTCTCATAAAAAATAGAATGAAACAAATGCTATATGGCCTTCGAAATGTGAATCCTCTCTTTCCCGTAGACCTCCAGTACGCCCTTATTTTCTTTGATGGATAACCTTTTTTCTTCAGCAAAGTACTCTGTGTCTTTGTTTGTTTCTCCGTTTACTTTCTACCTCGTATCTATGCCGCATCTCTAGGGCTTCCAGCTATTCATTCTAAGCCTTTAGTCATCAATTTATCTCCCCTCACAAAGGCATATTTCCGATTACACTATCTTTGTATCCTCGGAGTTCTTTCGTATCCCACAAAAGAACGTTCCCAAAGTAAGAGGACTGCTCCGCTTGTTGCAGCTTTTCTCAAACCGCTCTTTAATCTCGCCCGTTATCTTCGACGAATCCCCTCAAGTTTGTAATTTTTTCTTGATTTTCATCCTAAAATCCTTTGCTTTGTCATTTATGAAAAATCCTTTAATCGACAAAGCCGTTCCGGAATTACTTTCAGAATAGCCTCGGATATAAATTCCCCTCAAGGAAAAGGAAGAAATTATTAATAGAATTTTACAGGTGCATTTAGGTTTGAATAGTTTCTGTGTCGATTCCTTTAATGGGAGAATCTATTTTGCTAGTCTTCACGCTGTCCGACGACTATTACGATTGGAAACCGGCTTTAGAAATATTTTTTGTACAAGAGGTGAACATTGTTATAATAATGCAAGGAGGAAAATGAACGGAAATGCTACTTCGTGATATTTCTTAATGCAAGGGTTTGCTCGCACTGAGAAACGCTCAATATTTCCTGAATGTGGCTCGGTTTTCTTCGAAGACCCTCAATCAATCCTGAGAGCTCTTCTTCATAATCTGCAGTTCTATCGTATTCTCGATAGAGCGAAAAGGGGCGGTTGCATTAACCTGCATTCTTGAAGCTATATATTCGCAATCAGAAATAGTGAAAAATATTCTAAAAAACAGAAGAGGTGGAATACATTGAAAGACACAGATGGCGGAAATAGCTCTTCTCTAGAAGCCAGGAAATAAAGCATGCGAGCGGCAAGCGAAAGATCCCAGCAACGTCAGAATTTTTCCTAACCATTATTCTTTCTCTGACAAATAGTCGGTAAAAAAATTCCCTCTGCAATCTCATTTGGTGAAATTATTTGAATTAAATATTTAGAGAAGTATGAAACCGTTATGTAAAACGGCCGTACATTCATTACATCTACATATGTAGCCGTATATTACTACATTACTATATTAGTATTACAGAATATTTACACAACTAACACATAAACCATTCTATACATGATATTCTTTCATAAAAAGGACTGTTAAAGAATGGAATGAATTACCTGAAGATATTCTTAACCTCTTCCCAAGGACAAACAAAAAATTTCGACTAAGAATGGAAGGACATACCCAAAATAAGTTTTATTTATGTTAACAATATACTTATAACTTCTCGATTTTAACAATAATTTGTTTTTTGAATGTATGTTATATTTCATATCTTATGGTTGTTTTTATCTTTTGCCTTCCGTATTGAACTTATCTACTGTAACTTCTGTTTAGTAATTTGGGTAATATTGTTGGACATGATGGGTGCTGTGGACTTTTGTATATGCTTATGTTATATGTTTTATTTTTTCCCCTCCTTTTTTATGTATATGGGACGTTGGCACCGGACAATTGTCCATTTGTAACGTGTATATTTATAATAATAATATAATGAAGCCACCCTTGGGAGATGTGCCAACCCTAGTATACGATAATGGAGCCGAGATGGGTAAGGAGCTCCAGAGCCGTAAGAAGAGGAAGGCTACTTCACGTATTAAGGTTAGGTATAAAGATTAAAAGTTCCTTCTGTCAGGGGTGCACTTCACGGTCACCTGTGTGCGAATAAGGTGAAGATGTTACGAGGTCCAATAAGGAAAGATTGGCCGATGTTTGTGTTTCTTACGAAAGAAGAAGGAACCGGTCGTGGGAGTAGGTAAGCAGGGAATTAAGAGATAATCCTCCGTCGATTCCTTACACTGAACTTCGAGACTAGCCGCATACTACACTCAACAAGAGCCGAACCCGCAAACTCCCAACTCACCCCTTCCTGTGACGCAAAGCTTCCTGCCAAAAAGCCGCTGCCACNTTATTATTAGATTAATAAGTATGTATCCTTCGAGTAGCCTTTCGACGTGTAGTAGGGTTGCATCCGTATTGCGGCAAATACCAATTGAATCTTTGAGTCAATAAGTCGGCGATGCCTTCGAGGGCAATAGAGCCAAAAGCTCTAATGCCTTCGAAGAAAGGGATGTGGGTGAGGCTGTACGGTAAGGCGTGCGCCCATGTATAAGTGTATGGTGTACATGTAAAGGTGTATTCCCATGGAGAAACGTGCTTTAAAGTCTGACAGGACCGGGACTCGAACCCGGATACTCAAATACAAAGTCACCAAAGACTGTATGTCTGAATGATCAGATAAGATAGCTAGACCAATCACCGGAGAGTGAAAGATCTGGGTTCGAGTCCAGGTCATGTCAGACTTTTCTCATGTCCGTTTCTACTGATATGATCTTTTCGTAGCCACCGATAGGTCTATATGGCAGGGGGACGCATTACATCTGTTAAGTCACGCGAGAGTGCCTTAAATCTGAAATTTTCGTTTGAATCAAACAATTACAATCCTATTCTGTTGTAAGAAGCATATTGGTAGCGTATACTAACTATTCGTCAGGAGTTACTTACAGGTAACCATAAAAAATTATCTCGAGTGTAGATATTTGATTTTTTATTACGTAAAAGGTATTTGCGCATGAAATTTGTTTAATTCTTCCGAGAATTTTCTAGAAAAAATAGACGATTTTAATATTTCTTATTATTTCCTTCTTGTTTTAAAACATAATAATTTACTAGCCAACTTCTACGGCTATCGGGTCACTTTTTCACTGAGGGCCTTTTCATGGAAAAATAGCTTATTGATTATAATTGTATTCCTTATATGAACTGTGGAACCATGAACTTTTCCATAGAAAATAGAACAAAAGTCTGTTCGGTGAACCACAGAAATGTACATCTGCCACACTCTGGTAGACGCAGACTAAAAGATTGCTGTATCTTCTGCCAGGAGAGTAAACATAATCGTTCTTTTTCTATTCACATTACGTCACACTCCATTCTTATCTTCTCTCGTGAGTGAAAATCTACATGTTAGGGATGAACTAAAAACTGTCTTAAACGGAACTATTAAGGTAATCCAATCAGCAGCGTAGGAAGCCGTAGCACATAACTTACTGCGGTTGATTTATATTCAGGCATATATCTTATCGTGAGAATGGAGATGAAGTGCGTGACGATGGTACTATTAAGTCAGATTATCACGCAAATTATTGGAAGCAGTTTAAGTCTACGCTATGTCATAAACACCTTCTCAACAGTCATTACATCTGTACGATTGAATGAAAGAAACGGAAGTCTCCGAATTAAATACGAGGAATTAATGCGGATAGGAAGTAAAGGATCGATAAAAATGAAGCGATAAGTGGGAGAGAGTCAGTTTATTGAGCGATTATATGGCGAGAGAAAAACGACGATGAAGTCTATTTAAGATTCACATCGTAATTTGAGGCTGCGAGAAGATATGCTAAAAAGATTTCGAAGAAACCTTAAAGACCGGAAACTAATTTTAAAGCTGGATTTAAAAGCCCCGGCGAAATACTAGCTCGACGAAAAACTTAAGAGTGGTCGAAATAAAGAAAATGCCTGAATAAATCACGTCAGGCATTTATGCGCACGTTATCTTTAAAGAGAGAATTTTGAGAATGGGAACTTTAAAATAGAAGCTTGTCAGGTGCAAAACGACGCGATGTTTCAGCGAGTGTCCGTATGCGAGGCAAAAATATGGGCAAGCAGGAAATAAGTACCGAATGAAGTTTGCCATATGAAGAGAAATGGAGAGCTGTCACCTGAAATTACCAAAGTTACGAAAAGCTTGCGCCGAATGGAAACACGAGCTGTTAATGGGATAAAAGAGATAAATGCGCGGGTATGGTAAACTTGTCCGAGTCTACATTTCCGTCATCCCGGTCATAATGCATAATTTCTTTCATCTGAGTGATTTAATTTATTTTCTGGAATGAGACTACACATTGCTCATTAGTCAGGTTAAACAAGTACCGAATGTATATCCGAAATTGTTATGCCAATTGTGTAATTTAACATTAATTTGCGTTCATGTTCCTAACCGATTATTCATTTCATTTACGAATCTCTGATATCGTGTCAGCAGTTCTTTGAAATATTAATCATTCCTCCTTTTGACATTTTCAATGGAATCTCAAAAACTTAAAATTAACAAGTACTGCATGGACTTATAATTTGACACTTCTCAATAAATCTAAACTTCCTTTATTTCGGATATCAACGTAATTGAAATACTTAATCTTCCAATATAATTGTGCTTGTCACGAATGTCTTTAGTAATTAGGTAGAAACCGAACTAAAATAGCAGGTAAACGTTTAATTAAATTTAATTAATAGCAGGTAATAGTTTAATTTAATTCAAAACACACAATGTTATTGCATTTTTTCTATAAAATTCTTTGAAATTATATA
>KZ308189.1:1493987-1545786 GCA_000376725.2 Ladona fulva
TAATGATTTGATGCCGTATTATTTCGGGGTTTCTTTATTTAATAGCTTGAATACCGATACATTAATCGTATGTATAATATTGAACTAAAAATAACGTCTTCATTTGGTTGAGATTGAGACAATATTTAATTTTAAAATACAATTGAATTAATTTATACAGAACTTATATTGGATATATTTATAATTAGTAACACATTTCCGACCAATCTGAGGTACTTGCGACGTATTTTTATCAATGAATTCGGCGTTTTCACTTTATCGAAAATTAATGAATTAATGGTAAAGAAAGGAAGCAATTATAATTGGTAAATTATGAACTTTAAAAAGAATCAGCCACCCTTAATGGAACAATTCTTCAGAAAACGCAGAATAAAATATGAAGGTAAAGAAAATCACTTTTCCGGTGATAACATAAAGTGATTACAAACTCGCGAAGTCGAAAATATATGTAATATCGACACCTAGTTTGCGTGACTTCGTGCACTTATCTCCCCGACATCTCAGTGATGGACGCTTTTTAAGGAAAGGTGCTGTAAGGTTGAAAAAAAAGGATGACCTTGAGAGCATCAAGGGGAAAACACGCTGCAGGAGAAAGTCGGCTATTTTACAAAATATTGTTATATTCACATTCTGATTGTATTTTAAAGATTAGATAAAATAAAAAAATATTACATCGTGCAACAGAAGCAATTTTTTTACTTCGATCTCCTTATTTTTCAAACTAATGAAAATTATTAAATAAACTTCGGCTCCATTATTTGCTGAAACAAAAATACTAGCACAGTTCTTTGTTTGAAGCTTTTAAAGTAATAGAAGCACTAAATGTGCAAGTGGGACTGTGCAAAAGGGACTACGTCTGTGACTGACGTAGTCCCAATTTCATCAGTGAAATTTCTCGGATAAAGTCCACATTGAACTGTGTATTCCTTGCTACAGTTTGATCGAAGACCTAACGTTCAATGCTATCAGCTACGGAGTGTTGTATTTAATCAGCTGACAAGGGGCAATTGTTCAAAACGCAGTTCCAATTTGAATAGTCGTACGATTCTTGACGCTATCCATCAAATTAAATTGCCCTACGCCTCTATTATGGCGTGGTTAGTACATGTCCGTTAACTTTAAGCAGTATCTTTCACATAGGTTTTGAGTAATTTGTTTTTTCCATAGGGTGATCCCTTCTATTTTTTCATAGAAGTGACAGCTTCATAATATGTTTCTCATAAAAGAGGTCAACTAATTCGCCGATATTCAAAATGTATTGCAAAAGTATATGTTTATAGAAATATTTTTGTAAACTATTGAAGGGTGAAAAAGTTTTGGAGATTTAAAGTGCGTTTAACTTTCGGTAACAGTTATATGATATTAAATTGCACCGAATACTTGCCACGGAAAATAAATAGGCTGATATTTGTTCAAGTCAGTCAGTCAGAAAGGAATGCGCCACATTTTTTTATTCCGGCCGAAATCAATGCTAGTAACTCGAAATTGTATATTCGAATTCTTTGACGTTTTGCGGGTGTGCATAGTTTGTTTTCTCTTGCAGTTAGCATAGCTGTAGGAAGCTTTCCAATGGAGTCTGACCGTGATACACGTTACAGACAACGTGCTGTGGTTGAATTTCAGTGCGTGGAGAAAGGAACGGTCGGGAATATTCATAAACGTTTATGCAAAGTCTATAGAACATCTGCAGTCGATAGGAGTGCAGTTAGTTGCTGGGTACGTAGGGTGAGTGGATCAGAGGGTGGTTGAAAGTGAAAACTTGGGTCCATAACCAGAGCGAGGGCTGATACCAACAGGGTATACATACCCTAGCGAATCGCTGGAGGAAGGCAATAGAACTTGAAGAAAAAAATGTAAAAAATAGATGGAGCAGATAAAACTTCATTCTTTCATATATGAATATTTCATTTCTGTAGAATAAATGGCCTTTGAGAAAAAAAATGTGGGGCGTTACTCTCTAACCAACCTTCGTACACACGTATTACCTAAATTTCTCAAATCTTGCTCTTCACCGCCTCTATATTTTTGAAAATCAATAATGGAATCGTGTAACACGATACGCTTAATGTAATATAAGTTTCGGGGGCTTTTAAAAACCACTGCTCCCAGCTTATAATGCAGAGCAGAAGGAATGCCAAAGCATATTTTGTCTTTCGTATATATTGGGGATTCCAGAGCAGGTGAGAATTATGGGTGGGTGGGGGTGATATTTCTAACAAACTTATTGAGGATATCTGTAAATCCATTAACGGATATGAAAAATAATGTTGTTTTGCATTCATGAAATGAAATTCAGTTACATGCATTCATTACATTTTTATGAAAAGTTTATAATAATTATGTTCTATTCAAGAAAAAAATACTGAGTTTTACCATGGGTAGTCTATGTTTCGATTTATGTTACGTCATGAGCCTATTAATTAAGGTGTACTGCTACGCCTTTAAGAAAGAATAGTATTATTAAGATCGTTTTTATTTTTCAGAACTTAATCTAGTCCCAATAATTATATAATTTATAAATGAATATTTGTGTCAAACTAAATGAAGAATCAAAAGAAATTATAAAACGTATCATAAACAGCAAAGAAATCCCTTGCCACAAGCCGAAAGGCAGCTTGCAAGGTATCTATGCAGATGTAGACGTAGAAACAATAGCCTGATATTAGATAGTGACAAAATTAAATATATGCATGTTTCATATATATTTTTTTAGATATTTTCTGTCCTTTTGAACTAACTCAAGGAAACGAAATAAATATTTACAAAAGAAGAAATTACGTTCCCACAGGGGCTCCCGATAGCTAAGTGGGAAACGCGTTCAACTTCAATGAAAGCGGTCCCGAGTTTGATTCCCGGTGGAGGCATACGTGCGAAATGACCTAAGCTGTCGAAGCACTTTTAACAATACCAATACTACTACGTTCCCACAGGTTTATCCTATCATTTACGGGGATATCCAAAATATAACAATTCTTGATGACCGTTTCTTTTTTATTTTACCTCTTTAAAAATGTCTAAATCATATAAAGACATTCACAGGCAATTCTTACATGTAACAGCATACATGAAAAGCTTATTACTCTTGTTAATTGAAACTTTAGGTTTGAAATTCTATTTTATGTTAGTAAAACGATCAGTTAAAAGACGATTTGCTTAAGAAACCAGAAGAGTACTTCATCTTCAAATCTCCATTTGTTATTTCTACCTCAATGATGAAAGACCAACTAATTTCACCTCTGGTTACTACAGCTCGGCGTTAGGAACGACCTGCTCGTTGAATCACTCTCTCTCTCTTTCGGATAAAAGTGAATCATTAATTTTAATCAACGTTCTCCATTGAGGAAACAGTGTGATGAATGAAGCCACCTTTTTCAATAAAACACTTGCAGCGATCGGATATTCTGGGAACCGTTTGTTCAAGAGTGTCAGATTAGCAGCTGGAGAGGGCCCTATCTAGAACAGCGGAGAGAATGCCGACAGAATTCCCGAATGGGATTCCATCCGAATGCTGAAAGAGAAACGTCTATATTGAGAGAGGAAATATCGTGGCCTTCCGTGCGGCAGATTACCGATATTCAGAAAAAGAAAGCTATGAACAAAATGTGGCTCAGAAAGAGAAGAGAGATTAAAAAAATAGGAGAGGAAAACAACAGTACATTCTTCGGATGTATAGCGGACGCAGGCGGCCCTCGCTTCCTTCCCGCTATAACTTCATTAGTTCCATTCCAGTGCTCGTACACCCAAATTCAGTCGGAATGGCCATTGAAGGAGGCCATCCCCTCTGCCACCTGCGGCTTTCCCTCTCTTCACATCGACCAAGCAGATCGATAATAACATCGCATTGTAGGCCACCTCTCTCTCTTTCATCACGTTGCTCCACAACGAAAGAATTATTCCCCGACTTCGGGGAACCACCATCTTCGGGGAACCATCTTACTATACGCGAGCGGGCGATATTGCTCGCACAGTACGCTTGTTTACACAGGCGGTGCCCCACCATTATCACGTGATGTGCCGCCTCTATGGGCGCAGTTCGCTACAGATGGGCCATATAGCGCCAAGGTATCAAAACGCTGCCCTCGTGGAAGGTAAGGCGAAACGAGCTTTAAGGGAACCCTTTTATTAGGGGCGGATGGAGCCGGAGTGAGATTCTGAAGACGATGCTGCGACAAATTAGGACTTTTGTCGTAAATTTTACCCACAAAAATGTAAGGAACCGGACATGACGAGTGTGGTAGTGACCCATTACATATAATGGCCATAGTTTACCACTGAATGTGTCGTTTTCTCTTCCAAATCCTGTATAAATAAATGTGGTTATTGCTTAGCTAAAACCGATAAAGCCTTGAATGTGGATACCCATGTTATCTGTGAATGTGGATTAACCTTTATTAGTCATATATTCTCTATGATAGGCGGATCCAACAGGTTGGTTGTGAAATATTCAAGGTCAGTCGTATGGAAAATACCATAAGCTCTGAAAGACAATGATGAACAAATTTCAACGTAATGCATTCAATAATATCCGAAAATGTTGACGATTTTATGCAATTCCATCCTAAAATATTTATTCTTTAATATCTTGAATATGACCTTATTTTTAATGCGTGAATCGAGGACTTAAAACCTTATTTTTCGTGCTCAATATGGATGTTATCATTCGTTAAAAATTTACGAAACGAAATCCTTTCTTTACTATAATCGCACATAATTTGAAACGTAAATTATTACGTCTTCCTTGGATTCCAGCATTCTCAGAGCGTAATTGTCTAGCAAGGTAAGAGTTAGAAGATACCAAGAGTTAGTCAGAGTAACTCTAGTTTACAGGTACGAATAACTAAAACTTGCCTCTGGAATAAATCTTAAATGAAAGATAAGCTCCGTTTACAAAACCTTTATTTTTATCTGTGGTTATTATAGATTCATCATCAACAAGAAATATCTTTAAAAATATTCTAATATGATAGTTTTTAACTTTACTTTTTTATTTTTACTTGCTCATACATTCCTTTTGGAAAGAGTTTCAAATGTCTCGTATCATTCAATTCTTTATTTATCTGTTTCCCATGCGGCTGATCCTTTTGTCTTATCCAAGAAGTAGTTTGGTTATGACAGAACGAGAACATGAAAATATACTAAACATCTAAATGTCGTTTTAACTTTATGAAATTAGAGCGTTGTTGGCTATAAAATCTCAAGATAACGGTTATCATAACACCAGCCTAAAATATTAATTAGCAAGAAATATCCTGAATCAAAAGCTTCGAGGACAGGGGAGGGGAAACTTTTTTCATTGAAATGTCTCATTTACCATTCGGTCGCATATGGAAGGCCGGATTTGAAACCATCTGGCCGCGCTTTCATAGCGTGTTGCCTGAATTCAATTAGTTAAACAAAATTTTATACGAGAAAACGGAAGGAGAATAATTTCCCCTTTATTATTCACTTGTCGTCATTGGCAACTTCGGAAAGCTACTACAATACGAGAATTTCTTAAAAAAAGTGATTCAAAGGCCCCATTGAACTCCAAAAGAGGACGCAGGTCCCCCACCTCTGGACTAGAATTTATGATGCAAAAATGTATCCTGTTTTTGTCCTCATTTAAAGCAAATTCATCTTAAGTATGAATTATTCACTTTCTTATTGAAATAAATATTTGTCCGACGAGTAATAACTTTATATTTAAAAACTATCACGAATATTTCCTAGCATTCTCCAGATAATTGTTGCATTATGTATTGTGAATGTAAAATTAACGTTCTGTTATTAATTAAATTACACTAGCTAATGCCTGTCAAAATACCAACGCGTTCGAAACGATTATATGAGTGAAAAGAGAGAAAAATTTCTTCCGTTCGCCGAAAGGCGAGATAAAAGAGAAAGTATCAAGATTGGTCCCATTCAACTCCTCACGACAGCAATAATTAATTAAGCCCTCGACAAACATTTTCCAAGTATTGACCCCCGCCGATGTGAAATATCGCCTCCGGATGACAGTAGATCACAATGCGCGAACGAGATGAAAATCTCACTTTATCTACGCCAGCCGCTTTGTCTCTTACTGCACTCTTCAATTAACTCGGGGAAGGGCTAATGCAAGCCGCGGCATTCGCAAGTGCTCCCGATTAAATAGTTAATTGGGTTGAACGTTGAAATATCACCCGCATATAAGGAAAGAAGTAGATTTACTCGCTGCTCGTCTCGTTCGGGCGGGGAACAATTGGCGCAAAGCCGCTTTAGCATCGATCTCATTCATTCGTCAGTGACGGTGAAGATATCCCGCTGAGGGACGCCGAGCGGCAACTGTTCCTAACATTGATTTTTAAAACATTTGACCTCATATCCTCTACAGAAACGCGTGGCATTTCTCGCTCATCTCAATCGGGTCAAATCGTTTGAATTTCATCCGAGTTAAAGCGTTTTCTGCTGCGAAGGCTGCTGTTGCCATTTCAAGCCCGAGGGTTCCGATCTCAAAAGAATCAAGAGCTTCTGCGATTTTTCCGGAAGTCTTTCTATGGAAACATGGTATTGCTAAGCTTCTTCCATCTACTACAGTAGTGGTTTCGAATCAATCGTGGCCGGACAGTTGTCCATCTTCGAGATAAGCAAATGTGAGAACCAGAAGCATTCAGTATGCCTGAAAAGATCAGTAGGATATTCTTAAGTCCTACATCTTGGTTCAGTTCACGCAATACATCATGTCCAGTCTACAAAAGTAACCCAAACAGATAAAATTCCCGAAACTTCCAGTATTATGACATGCTGGATCTGGATAAAGCGTGTTTTGCACATTGAGACAGAGCTTGGATAAACCTAGGATTAAAGGAATCAATAAAGCCGGAAAGAACTAGGATTCGAACCAGGTCTTCAACTTTCCAGGCAAATACTGTGAGATATTGAACGATGACGCCGAGGATTTTTTCCGTTTTCTGGAATGCTTATGTTAGAGCATCCGCCTGCAAACAGGAGTATCTGGGTTCGAACCTCGGACACACTCGATTTTTCATCGAGGTCATCTTTTACCTTTAGAATCGCTTCACACCAGTATCGGGATATCTTTGTAACGGTCTAAGTTTTCTTAGAAAGGAGCATCTTTACTAACCGAAATCAAGTGTCGATTTGCTAAAAAATATCTTCCTTCTCCATGAATCTTCATCGAGAGTAGCAGGGCATCTTTCCGCTACGATAGGCACCGTAAAATGCTGTGGAACCATTTACTCCCGGGTAACACATACGGCCAGGGGCAGGTCGAGGTCAGGTCGCGGTCGGGTCACGGTCAGGGGATGGACCGATTTAGTCGGAGAAATTCCCAGTTGCGGTTCGGACGGTGGCGCATTTCCTCGTGGGAAAAGTGTCGGTGTGGACTTCGAATGAATGTCGAATCTTTTCCGCGCATAAAATTTGATGAACGGATCTCTTTTAAAGGTTTATCACAATGTGAATGTAGACGAACTAGTGAAACAATTGCTATGCTGCGGCTAGAAGATTATAGAGTCGCCAGACCTCAGAGAGAATACAAGAGAGCGTGGGAATTTCGGGAGGAGTGCATCTGGACCAAAATCAATACTCATAAACTTACATTCTGGATCGACATCCAAGCGTCATAAAGATGGGCGTTGAAAGACCGGAAACCATAAGATACACTCGGCGGGGATTAAAACTGCGATGGCCGATAAAATATGCGATAAATATTGCATTATGAAACTCGAAATGAGGTATTACAGAAAGGAGAATAGGCTAAAATGATGCAAGAGATATTAAAGCGGATGAAAAGGGGTGTGCCGGTGTTTCTCGAGATGGGATATCAAATCTTCTACATGAATTAAGGATTTAGCAGGCTGCGATTGTTACATAAATTCAGAGGAAATACATTTTCGGAAGACGTAATTGGTATTATGCGACCCCCCTGCTACTTTGGCCGATCCGGCAGTGAGCGTAAAATAAGAGAAATAGACGCGAGGACAAGTCGTTTTAGGGACTCTTTTTTTCCGCGAACGATACGCGATAATAATAAATTAAAGAAGTAATTCTACTCTTGGTGTTTACACCTCTTGCTACACGCCGGAAGGCGGCTTGCAGGGTAATTATGTAGATGTAGATTCGATTCTATTTCACGAAAATGTTGGATGTAGCAATCTTCAGTATGAGTATGTTCGTTAAAAGTAAAATTTAAAATGAATAGCGAAACATATCAAACGATTGTCGGTGGAAAATCTCAGTAATTTTTAAGGATTATGCATCAAAATTTGACTAAGTTCATAATTCAGAAAGAACACATATGCGAGCGGTTTCGAGGAAACAACCTCTTCATCTGGCAACACGGAGCTGATGATTCTTCTTCAGTAGTAATACCAATAACGCTTTCACTCTTTCATATAAATTTATGCAGAAGGAAAATTATAGGTATTCAGGAGTACCTATACTAATGTTTTCACAACCTAAAGGAAAAAGCGATTCGTAATTTCCACAGAAGATTTTCATTGATAAGTTTCGTCAACGAACTGGCAATATCAGGTGCTGTGGAAGTTACTTACTATTTTAATATGTGTGCTGTGTTCCACTAAGTCACACTTGGACATATTAATTTTTGGCTAATTTATATTTTAAGTCTCAATTACTATGGATTCAATTTACGGTGAATTCAACTACTATGGATTTTTTAAGATCGGGTCGTACAGGACGTCGAAAATTATCTTTAATAAATTGAAATATTTGTATTGTTCGCTGTGATTATTTTTTGCGTATTACTACCAATATCTATTTTTCCTGATTAACTGATATTAAAACAAGCATGACAAGAATACCATGATTCTTTCCTCCCTTCTTTCATCTGCTTTAAATTCTTTGGATTCTTCGAAAAATTTAATGCTGTCGTGTACTTTCTCTCAATCGTGTAGTTGCTTGCGATTATTCATGTTTCTGACAGAAAGTTAAATGAAACGAGCTTTTCGAATCATAACATCAAGCTGTATCTTTGATGTTTCTAGATTTCCCTATGGATTGAGGGCTCACAGTTACTTTACATTCACCATAAATCACCAAATAAACCCCATGAAGAGAAAATCACCGTGTAACTCAAGGTTAGAAAGGTTTGCGTTCACATGGAAATCTCTCCCCACCAAATCTCCACGGAAACCAACAACCGATTCGTGTACACCTATGGGAGCAGGAGTCACTTGCCTCCGATGAGTCTAAATCTAGCTCTTTCAGCAGATACGCTGCATTCTGTATCACACGCCTGTTATTCGAACCCAGCTGCCCTGCGGTGGACCTTTTCTAATTCGCTGACGCAGCCTTTCACGTAGGGATCTCAAATAGCTGACGCCCATTACCCCCTTAGGCTAACGAAGGGGAAATAACGCATTTCTCAGACTTCATCCTCTTATTCACTCGCTAACTTCGAATGAAATCCAGTCTTTTATGGGCCAGACGGACTTCAGTCGCGCTTTACCACCTCAGGGTTTCAATTCAATTTTAATGAATCTCATATGACTCGCGAATTAAAATTGGCATATTTACGATGCGGTATGAACTTTGGTGGTAATCATGAGAGAGTTGCTCAGGAATCCTTCGAATGATGCGAGGTTACGTAATACATACCTAAATAAGGATTTAATCAGTAGGGATTGAGAGTTCAAGGGGACTTTTATGGTCTGAAAGGCTTATAATAAGATAAAACCACGATAATTCCTTCTAAATTAAAAGTAAAATAGTTTTACGATCATTCCTTTCGGATTATAGTTAATTTCACAGAGTGGACGTAGGAGACTTTTATGGACGTTTTTATAACTCTTATTGCAACAGAGTAAATGACTGATGAGAAAATACGTTTCATAGACGTAAAGCATATAAAAAGTACGAGAAAGATTGCCCTAAGTAAGGGTTATTAGCATAAAATGGTAATATTTCCCTATTAAAGCCATTACCAAAAAAAGATGATAGGAGTATAGTTATCAAGAAGGTAGTTGAGTATTCTTCCACCTTTTATCATTTTGCTATCTAAGGCCATATCTTCCGTCCTCTCATAATGAAAATCATCTTTAATTTTGTCCGGTTATCATTGTAGCCACATATTCCCTTTTTATCTTGAATCGATAAGTTATCCTCCGATGCTTATCCTCGTTTCTCTTTTTCATTTTATTTTTGCATTCCATGCCACATTCGTATCTCAAGCGCTTCCAGTTTTTACATCTTCCTTTTTTAAGCTGAAACGTTTCGCATTCATGCGCTAAAATATCGGATCCAAGGCCTTTAATACAAACAATGATGCAGCAGCGGACGAAGCTGAAGGACAAATCAGATCCGAAAAAAAATCCAGTTTCCATTAAAACTGAACTTACCATCGTTATCGAAAGGAACTATCATCAGGCTCTACTTTTTTATGAAAGCGCGTAAGTCGAAGCGAACGAGCTTTGCTTTACGCTTGTTTGCTTCTGATTCTGGAGATTTACATCATTTAATTTACATGAAAAGCCAACTGTCTTGAACAATTTTATCGATTACCCTGTCATATTTCGGCTTCTATGATTATACCGAAGGAAGACTGCTTGAGTCAAGCAGTGTAAAGTTGATGCTAGAATTATGGTTGGGCGTGATATTGCGGTGGGTTGGAAAGATAAACGAGAAAAATCGGATTGGAAAGGATTGGAAGCGCTGAAATGCACTCTATCGGAAATTCATCTTCAATAAGCTTTCATGGGGTGCCAACATTCAACAAGAAATTCAAGGTTCACCACGCCCATACTATCGTCTCTTGTGAGATGCAAAGCTGACTGACAGTATGAGAAGCTACAATGCCTTCAGTAACCATGCGAATCATGCAAAGCTTTGAAATGTAAGAATTGAAAGAAATTTTATAAGTGTGAGGCACACTTTGTGTTCTCGATAATCCTTCGTATTTAACAAAAGAAAGAGATTAAAAGAAAATTGCCAGCAGATCCTTGGGTTCTATACGCCTTTGATAAAAGATATATTCAGAAGTTAAGAGAAGAAGAAACAACATTTTCGAGAATGTGAATGAAAATCAGAGATACACTCACAAAGCAATGAGTTGCTGAATTAAAATAAGAAAAAAGAGATACATAGAACAGCAGTAAGCTTAGAACAACAACGGAAGGTACTATATTAGATAGGCATTAAAGAGGAAGGTCAAGGTGGGAAACGGCGAACCTTTTGTCGGAAGGGTACCATATTTCATAAAATAAAGGACATGTGTGCCAATATGTCGCCAAATCATACCGAAAGATCCCTTACTTCATTATATATGACACTGTTCCAGTGATCAGCTAAAGCCGTTGTTGTTGAAAAGGGTAATCATTAATTAATATGATTGGTTAAAGAAATCTGCAACCATTCACTTTGAAGCCTAAATATTTTAATTAATGACTTTATAACAAAAATAACGCCCTCAGAGTTTCGCGTGCCAAAAAACTTCTCTAACATGCCATCTACGGCACGAATGTCATAGGCTCGGCACTCTGGTCTGAGACGACTCATCCATAGTTATAAAAATGACAAAGAGTTTAATGCCACGCAGTGGAGCTGGAAGGGCTACCAAGCCCCGATCTTGAGATTGACTCCAACGTTAATCTAGGGATGTCACATAGAAGCCATCAATAAAAATCCGAGGACGCATTATCATGATATTTGAATTATCGACAACTATCGACTTGACTAGAGATGGGGAAGTTGCTGCCTTCAGGCCCAATGTGGCCTTTTTGGTCCTGCATTGCGGTACTTTCAATCACTTTCTAAAGTAAATGCCCGTATTTAAGTAATGTTGTTATCCCGGACAGTGCTAATGCAACCAAGTAAAAAACAAAACAGAAATATTTTTTACCTCATTCAGCTCATTAATTCATTCATTATCTCTAATTGAATTTCAGTGTTAAACTATATAAGTATAACAAGAGAGGCCAGATGGTTTTATTTGTGGCCTTTTTTATGCAGCTGAATGGTAAATGTGGCCCTCCGATGTTATAAGGTTCCATACCGCTGCACTAGACTATGCTAATAAACTATTTCTGTGAAATAGAATACTTCTATTTTCAGGCTTTCAATGACGAGGATTACCTGATGATCCAATATGATTATTTCCCATGCGACGATTGCCTCTGGCTGAAATAATAACAATTAGAATAAGATAATCAAATTTTGGAATTGATAATGTCATTACAATTAGTTTAGTGAAACTATGTTAACTTTAGATATTTAACTTCATATTGTAACTGTAACATTTAAACCTACATTTTTAGTATTTTGTTGTTTATAATTCATTTTCATTTGTTGTTCTTATTCTTACCTTAAATTTACTGTATTATTTATTGTCTTTATATACATGTACTGTGTTTTCGCGGGTTTTTTTCACCCCCCTTCTCTGTGGGTGTTTTCCCGCAACGTGGGTTTTTTCNAGTGGGAGACCTGGGTTCGAGTCCCAGTCCCAGTCGTGTTGCTATTTTTCACACTTGTTATTCCATTACGGAAAAGCTTATAAAATTATATACATTTGCGCATGTAATTTTAAATGTATTCGTCAACTAGTCACTATTTCGTCTTGATATCTTAATGCATATATAATGATATCTCAAAATTTTTATCCCATTAGTAATAGATGACCACTGAATCGATTTCTCAAACAATACATTTTATTTATAAATAATGTGTCGTCAAAGACTAGACAACTCCGAAACTTTGACAAAAGAAATTTAATTCGCATAAACGTCTTGCAACAATGTGACTAGTTAATATAAGGATAAAAGTTGACGTTTATTGTTCTGTACACAATTATTAAATGCCCCAGAGCCTCCCATCATAACTGTCATCTTAGCTTCACTCAAAGAGTTTAGAATCATGTGTTGTGTGTATTCGTCAAACCGTAGGCTAAAGCAAGTTGTGATTACGATAACCAAAGACCATGAATGTGAAGACGTAAAGGAAAGTTTAAAACGTTCAACTTTAAGTTAGGAGAGGGGCTTGAAAAAAAAACAATAAAGAGCAGAAGGGAGAATTAGAGAGTTTAGTAAAATAGGGTTTCCTATCTCAAATAAAATTAATCTTGGTAAGCGATATTTGGTGGAACTCCATTTTCGAAATGACATACAATGGTTTAATTGCACTGTTAACACAAAGGTTTTATAGTAATACCTTTGTGGTACAGTACAAATAAAATCATTGTATGTTACGAAATAACGCAAAGATTGGAATATGATCAGGCTGAAGATGTAAGACCTTCTTACGAAACCGGTCGCAGAATAAAACCTGTGGAAAATTACGAAGGATTTTAATTTCATTTAGTATGGCTTTCCACCAAGTAACGCCTGATCATATCGATTTTATGTGCTGTATTTAATAATAATTAAATACAGTTAATATATTAAGTATATAATTAGTTCTTAAGTATGTAATCTTATGTATTGTATTTAAACTCAGAATCTTCTGTTCATACAGCGATATCTCTACTATCGAAGGTAGGTTGTTTCGGAATCACCTTTGCTAGTCCATAAACACACTGACCGAATCCATATTCTGCATAGGAAACCAAATAATAAATTATTCATAAAACTGCCAAAACTACAATTTTTACGAGTAAACAAGAATAGACATCCTCCAAGTTTTTTATGCTTTTTCCTATGCGCATAGTTACTACTAAAACGTTCGTTAGCAGAATTCAGATTCGTTAGCCGAGTCTGAAAATCCTAAAAAATTCGAATTTGCTTTCAGTGTTAATTTCCAGCCGAAGTTACGCGTTATATCCCTTATTTAGTAAAATAGAAGTCAAGGCGACAGCAAATTAAGGCCTAATTAAGCAGCTACCTTCACGCGAAGGTCTTCTTCATTGTCTCTGATATTCTAATCAGACATTAAAACTCCTATTTGGATTCAGGAGAATTTGATTCGCGCCGCAAGAACAGATCCACGGCTGTATTAAGTATCTCCGGTAAAACAATTAAAACTGCCTTTGGCAAAGGGTAGAAATTCGAAATCATTTGTGCGTGCTCCTCGGCACTTTCATGGTTATTTTCATAATTAGTCCTGAGGCAACAATTACGCCACTTCTTCGCAACGTCTACTCAATGAGACAAACGCGCTCAGATCGGCATCAGGTTAATTAAAACGGCGGCATAAGCTGATGCTTAAAGGCAAATATTCCTTATTATAGCTCCTTAAAATCACTTAACCATGATCGCGAGAAGGTATTACTATCTGTTAATTAAAACATCCCCTCGGCAACGTTAGGAATTCTATGAATAGCTAATTTTTAACGCAGAACGACTGTTTTTCCCTTATTTGGTTAAAATTTCAAGATGCAATTCAACGCACTATTTTTATACAACGAGCAAACTAAGTTTTTCTATAAGACTGAATTGCTACATAACTTCTGTAAACGCAAGATAAGAATTGCAGTTCTTTTAGTTCAAGGGGAATATCGATTATTATGATAAAAAACAGGCTAACACCTGATGAAGTGTACTACAATTTAATTTAAATTTTTTAACAGATTTTACTATATTTTGCGCTCTTATCTCTTACTATTCGAGGCTGCAGAAGCGGATTTATTCAATGTATCTTAAAACTATGAAATAAGAGATTAAAATTATTATGAAATATTAATATCAAGTAAATGATGTGACAGAATAGTATCATTCGGTCAACAAAGCAACAAAATAAATAAACCTCAATGTTACCTGTTAACTGCTACCCTAAAACAACTTATACATCCAATTTATCACCGAGCACCGAAATATTAAACACAATTTCTGCAACCACTTTTAGTAAAATATTTTTTTATTAAGTTTCAAAGAAGCTGTGCAACGTAGTCTGTGATATTCAGCGTTTTTTCTAGTGCGTTATGAGTAAGTTGAGGTTAACACGATGTATACTTAAATTGAACTCTAACTAACGCTCACTTTTGGGCCAATGGTTTCTTAAAGTGAAGTTCATATCAAAACTCCTAAATATATGATGAATTAGCATAGATGTTAAATATAATCTTTACTTTAACTAAGGAAAATGCTTATAATACTAAGCCCTAAAGTGAACATTACTTAAAGTGCATTTTGAGTACGCATTATGATACCGGACCTAAATGTTTCTTTCTCGGAAAATTATTAGCTCTGATAAAATTTAATTAAAACCACGGGCATTAGAGACAAAGCCTAAAAAAGTTATAGAAAATACTTCATCTTAAATGTTTTTTGTGCAAGTTTCATGACCTAATTATCCTGCCATAAAATGTACAAAACTTAATAAATATAAAGTGTCGGGAGGAAACTTTAAATGTAAAAATGCTCGTTAATAAGCGAAACTTTTTCATTTAAATAAATGGCGATAATTTGATGACATTTTTAAATTTGGCATACATTACCTGCGCCGATGACATTATGAATCAAATTTATGTAAGGCATTTAGAAGGGAATCCCCGTCCGCCCATTTCCATGACCCAATTCCGAAACCGATCGCGTAAGTTCTGATTAATAAAGGCAGCGTTCAGCGTCGCTTTATTGCTGTGGGCGCGATTCCCCGAATCAGAATCGTTTACGTTAGCGTCGCTCTAGCGTCGGCGGAGGCTTCTATTAAGCTAATGCATAGCCTCGCCGTTCGCTTAAATAACCATTTCGGTCTTCAAACCCACTCGCCGCAAAAACAGCGGCGGACGGAAGTAAATATCCTTGGCGGCGATCGCAAAGGGGAATCCGGCGGCAAGAGTCCATTCTCCTTTGGGGGAAAATCGAAGCGTTGCGTGCGTTACCGCGTTCGGCTGGAAAATGGAGAGCTACGCCCGAAACGACAGGCGAACCAAGTATTTCGCCTTTTTATGTGTCCGTAACTCGATTCTTCGTCAAACCGGAGTTTTTTTTCCTCATTTCTGGTGTAAGGACGCAAAACCTTATTCCGAATTCACCACCGCGGAGTCCCGCAACCGAGAGGGTTTTTCATATTTCTTCCCTCTTTCCCTCGGCGCGAGGGGCGAAATCCCTATCACAATTCCGAGTCCAATTTCTCGTCCGACACGCCATGAAACTCCAATTTTCACAACTCTCGAGAATTTTCAATTTGTTTCTCGTTTCAACTTCCTTTCCTCCGCCGTCTTCCTCGGTCTCCTCCCACTCATTTTATTCCCCCACTCCATTCATATTACGCATCTTCCCTCTCTACTCCGCCCCGAACCTTTTTTCTTAATTTCCGCGGAAATTGAATTCTCGCCTTAGATACCGCAATACACAAAAGGTGAAAGGTGAGAATCGTTGCCTGCAAAGGTACGCTTCAAATAGGTCAACAAGAGGGGCGTCTGAATCTATCATTTTAAGTTTCGGTTCGGGAAATGGAAAAATGCCGCTCGCGAGTCACATGCGGCTCGAGTAAAATTAAAGCTTTTAATATCGTTTTGTTTGAACGGAGGAGTCTGATGCTTGATGAATAGCGCCGCAAGTTGAAAAGAATGCTGACGTCAGGCTGGGCGTGATGACGCGTTTCCAAGGGAAATGCAAACTCGTTGCCCACCGTTTAATATGACAGTTTCTCTTATAAATGCACATCGTTGCCTTCGGGATTTAGCAGGTTAAGGCTGCAAATAAATAAGCCCGACGGTATGAAATGAATATGATCGATAATTTATGGCCGTACTTCGTGGAAAGGCAAAATGAAGTGAAAATCAGTACTTCGTATTTTCCACTTTTATTCACACTACCGGTTTCGGCTACACAGCCATGATCAGGTGTAATATAAGGAAAAAACAAGCACTTTTAGATTCTTTGCGGGTTTTGAGGGGAGGGTGAGGAGAGGGGAAGGGTTCAAGAAGGTTGCAGTGTGGCCTGACTACGCTTCCACAGCCTATTATTATTCTCCATCGGTAATAGTACCTTCGGTACTCATTTTCACAGGCTGAATCGACCTGTGGCCTCTCCAAAAAACGCCGGCAGGTAAATTGCCATAGCTGGGGATTTAACCCCAACCTTCTGCATACCGGGCTAGCGCCTTGACCACCGAGGCTGCATTTTCAAAAAGAAATCCAAAATTATATAAAATTATCAGTATGTGCAATATACCATAGACTCAAAACATTTCAGATCAATTTTATGCCAGATATTCTTCCTTTAAAACTTCCTTCCAACAAATATATTTAATGATTCAACTTCTTGCGGCATCCCGCAATTGTAATTGCTGCAAGACTTGAAGTAATGACCAAAGTTCAACAATGTTGCTACTCTTCTCTTTACACGGTTGTTAGGTTTACACTCTGCGGTTGATTCAATTCTGAACTTGCAGCGGTTGTGAAAAAGTCTGTAAAATTTCTCCGTCAAATTTTGTTTTTAACTTGGCAACTCCGCTACTGTGCATTACAAAATGCTACTTAAGGCTTATGGAAATAAAACATTAAGGCAAGGAGTGTCATAATCCGAAGTCTCAGTTTTTCCAAAAAATTAATACGCACTCATTTTTTTATATTTTTGACAGCCGGAATTCTCTGTAAGGGCGCATAACGTGCCACAGCGACAAACTGTCAGCCAAAAAGTTTCACTCTGATTTCCTTGAATCGGAAAAATTGTGGAATGTGTGAACAAGCGTTCCATCCACTACTGCATTACGTACCGCGCGATTTTCGTCAATTAGTATTTGACATACTAAAACACTTATGTGGCCCCTTAATTTATTCCCTGTATTTTACTCTCACTTAAGTGTTTCATTTCTTAGGCTCAAATCGTATTCAGTGGACAGTAAACGATAGGTATTTCATCAGAAGACTCTCAGTACTGCTGCGAACAATGGAAATACGCCAACTTAGCTGTCCATCTATCCAAAGGAACGAATTGAATGTTTTTAATCTCAATTCGCAAAAAATCATGTCTTGAAAGAAATCGGTGGTACTGCAACATCTTGTTGGCATATTTTGGCATGTTTAAATGGTTTTAAGTGAAAGGAATAGATCTTTAATCTAAACGGTTTAACCAATATAGCCAAAGAAGAAATTTTTTCTTATCATTTTAGTTCTCGATTTCAGGAATCGATTTATTTCAGCGTTACATTTCCTATTGTTAAAAATATTATCTTTTTTATTAAAAAATTCTATTATTCACCTCATGCTGCGGGGATCTATTTTTCATAACCTAACTTGAAAAACTCAATCTACTAAGGCGTTACTCCGTGGAAGGCCATAATAATGGATAAAAAATATCTCGTACACTTCCACAGATTTCCACAAAATCTATGGAAGACGAGAATCTACGAGACTTTTTGCATTACTAACTAGAATAAATTATATCATTTTGATTTCAGACAAGTATATTAGATGACGTTTTCGGTTAATAGAATCAAGTTCGTGGTTTCTCCTGACTTGTTTATATTAGAAGCTCTCGTAGTTTCCCCTCGTCCTATCCAGATAGCTATAACTGCCATATATGCTCAGCCCTTTTACCAGTGTATGCCAAATTATTTTGCCCCGCGGCACAGACGGGGTTGGGAATTCGTTTTGCGTTACACCGACGAAATCTAACTTTAGGTTTCTGTTATGCGTAAAGCAATTTTACGTCGAATCTTTAAGTTGGAATAAATATAATATAAAAATGCTTATTCTCAAAATGTTGACTTTCGCAAGCTCATTGGGAACGTATCTCTTACAAAAGTCATAATGCATTTCCTCAGAAATCCCAGAGAACTAAAATCTCACCAATCTAACATACGAATAATCTAATTGGTACTAAGCTACTGAAATTTGTGAGCAACAATATCTCTGTGGCGAACATTTTTACATTCGCGCCCACTTGTAGCACAGAACAATTCACGAACACTTTGCAAATACTCACAGTTTCGCATCGACATAAACATTGTTTTTTCCGGCATACCTACCCTCTCTCACAGCACACAGTTTGCAATATACTACCGTATTCTATTACGAGTAAGGCATTTCTATTCCTAGATGTAGCTATTTTCATAAAAAAATTACAGCTTAAAATTGATTTACCATGTAAAATTATTAACGAGGTTGATTCCCCTTCCTACACTCTCTTTTCCATTTCTGGGTTCCGCCAGGAACAACTTGCCTATTTGATACCTTCTCTTTTGAACACTCCACCTCTATCAATAATAAAACGGTCACTCTTTTTCAGGATATTCTCTATTTTTAATTCCTTTTCTTCCAATAAAAATTTGATCCATTTTATCTGCCTCCGTAATCAATCCTAGATGTGGTTGCAAGAGATAGATCCGTACAACTCTGACTTTTCGTTTTATCATTTTATGCTTTAATTAATTGTTTGTTAACCTTATTTATTTACTATTCTTTATTGTCAACTGTAGTTGGCCTCGCACTGTATGTTGATACCTTTTTATTAAATGAATAAATCATCAAAAACGCAGTAGGAACAAGAGGCGTCTCATTACGTACATTGAAATAAATAAAAATGATTATGTATGTAAGTATAACATATACGTACTATAGTGTATATAATATAATTTATGTATATAATAAAATCATATTATGGCAAAAGGCTGTAAAAATTCTTTGGAATCCATACAATATTCCTTTCATAATAGACAAAATATTGCTTTAAATAAATTTCATTAATGAGTATAAAATGGCATCCAAACACGAGAAACTAGTGCAAATAAAATCTGGACAATAAAGATATAAGGGCACTTTTCCTCTTGTTTTATGAAGAAATAAGGGATGCTGTAATGAATTTACAAAAGATGCGGGACATTTGGTCGAAAATGGCAGAAAAATGGAGCGTCCCATAAAACTCGAGAGATATGGTCGTTCTAAGGGCAACGGGGTAATAACAAATGGACGTGCGTGGAACTTTCTACGGTGAGAACTCTTTCGTGAGCCGAAATCCCAGTTTTATCTGAACCGACAATAAAATCTCGTGAAAACTTTCCGTGATATTCTAAACTCTTTGCTCGGCTCAGTTTACTTAAAGTTGAGAGATATTCACGATGGCGCAGTAATAATAAATAAGAATGTTTTAATGTATATGTAAAGGCCGATTGTAGCGTTTTGAGGAACAATAATGAACTTTTCCGACTCTTAAAGAGCGTAAATTAATGAATGAAAGAGGTTGAGAGATAACTCATCATTCGCGAGATAAACTAACACATATTCATATATATACTACATAGTGGTAAGAATAAACGTGAAAAATAATAACGTACGCCTCAAAATTTATTATCTTAAGAATCACGATCTACATTAAGACAGAAAGGTTCCAAAAAATATCACGTAGTCTTATCTTTTAACTGCTTTTTCTACATTTTGTTCAGATGAATTGTATGAAAGTCCTTCCGAGATGGAAAGTCACATTCTACTCAATATTTAAAATGAGAGAGAGAAATGAGAATTCGACGCAATGAAATAGTAAAGAACAAAACACCTCAACTCAGCAATTGCAAGACAAGTATGAAAGCCTGAATTTTAATTAAAATCCGTATCTCTTACTCGATCAATATTCTACGTAATTGTTATTATGAAGTGAAGAATGAAAATATTTCCGTTTCTTCTTTTTCGTTTTCGACTGAATCTATTCTTCATAGTGAGATCGTGGTTCATACATGGGATTGCTCATGAAAAATGCAGAGCCAATATCACTCTTGAAACGGGCTCTAAAATTAGAACGAAGTACCAACAAATTATAATCAGCAGAATTATGGCGGAAGATGAAAAAATTAGCATGAATTGTGAAGGCATAGGTCTATTGGGTGTAGAGATATTGATGTGAACTCAGTTGATAAATTGTATCTCAATATTCACATATTATTCTAAGATTTTATCTGTAAAATTGACGGTAAACATTTCCTAGTGCTTCTATATTTTTATCTTTTGATTGCATATAATGATTTTATAATGGCTTAAGTATTTACCTAGGAAGTAAGACGTCTAGAATATTTCATTCTGATTCAACAACGGTGTAAGTTTTTAAACTTAAAGTTATTTCCTGACGGTATCTTACATTATCATTTTTAACGTGTAATCATAATTAATTGAATGTAATTTAAATACATGTAACAATTTTATTCATTTGAATAATATATTAATGCAACTAAATACAATAATTTTAATCTTTCTAATTACTCATAAAAAGTGGACTGTCTCGAGAAGTTGTTCCTTAATAATACTAATCATAATAATCTACAATTTCCCTCTTGCTTTCCTGATACTTCTTTCTAGTCATAAGTTAGCCTATTACTTCGAAAATCAGGATTAATGACTACTATGGACACACAAAATATTGCTTTCTCGTATATTTATTATGAGAAACTCAATCAAAGTATCTCAGTCGATAGAGTAAAGAAGAAGCCATATCCGTTCGGATATTATGTTCCAAAACTTTAACGGGCTTCCATTAAGGCACGCTATTATTCCCCCTCATTAAACCGGCAATTCCATCTAATTGGGTTAATTCATTTGCGAGGCATTCGTTTCCGAAAACGCATCGCGCGGATCATATCTTCTCATGCCCTCAGGTGCGAGGTGCTTACGACATCTTTTCACTCCTTTATCCACGGGAGAAAAAAAGAGAAACAGCGGGCAATATATTCACTCCGCGATCCGCCTGAAAGCACGCCACCCGCCCATCTCATTGTTTTCGTTTCCTCACCGAGGCGGCGAAATTCCCATAATCTTCCCGTCGACCCCCGCGCCGGCGTCGCGCAATTATTCGCCCGCTATATTCATTAATTATCCCGCAAAATAGTCCGCGGCGGAGGCGACGAATGCTAAAGGGATTTTCCCTCATTTATACGCGCCTCTCGCGACGTCTCGCACCGCTGCAATCGATACTCGGCGGCGGCATCTTGACCTTACTTCCATTTTCTACGTCTATTTCTATTTACCCGTTCCATCCGAGATGATGAACCCTAGCGAATGGAGTGGCCTTGGTGAGAGAGTGTACTCCTCAAATACGAGAGTGGACGTGTCTCAATGGAGACCCGTTTATTTCCGAGCGATTAAACGAGAGGAAAACTCGGCATCGCAGAGATCGAGTTCTGACGCTGCCGCCCCATAATTTTCTGCGGATTTATCTCTGCGAGAGCTGGCGAAAGCCGCTCGTACGTTTTTCGAACGTGAAGTTCTTTCGCGGAATTCAAGGGTGGAAAGAGTGTTTTCGGTCAAAGGGACGCGTTTTTCCTTTCGGTTACTCCTGCGGTGCTTCAAGCCTACCAGAAATGTTATTGGTTACATTTTAGAAAACGCTCTTAAATATCTCAATTATAGCTCAAGTACTGGAGTGTTGATTTCAAATATCGACAACCTTAGAAATTATCTGTACGAAAGATAAAATAATAGGTTGAACCATAGAGGAGGATGCCGTTCTCTAGATTACATCACACGAAAAACAAGAAAATATAGTGAAATAATAGAATATTACGTATTAAAACACAACTACAAATTAGCGCAGCTCAAGACTCATATCACTAGAGAAAACAAACGTAATTGCATAAAGTACAATAGGAAAAATAAGACCAAAAGAAGTGAAAAATTACAGTGAAGACAAAATGACATCAATGACACAAGAGAGCAGTCAAAAACATTTAGATACCTGGAAGAAAATGAAAAACGCAGTAAAACATTCTCTTATGGACATAATAATTGTTTTACGAATTAAAACTTTATAGTAATAGCCATTTTCAGCGGTACTTATGGCATCGAAGGTACATTAGTAATTGTTCCATAGACTGGGCTATTGGGTTAATAATAACAATAATAATATAGATAAAAGAGATAAAAGAAGTATGGAACCTAAAATATGTCAAAATTGTCCCAATAATAATTTCAGCAACCGCTATTATTAAAAGTTACGTAAAATTTACGTAAAAGCCTCAAACTTAGATAACTTTTATATGCTGACCAGGTTACCGAGGAAATGGCGATTTTTTTAAAAAAAGGATACCTTTCTCTCGGAGAAAGCTTTTGGAAACCAGCATCTCTGAGGTCGTGACCATCCCTTTTTTCTTCCCTCTGTAACAATATGTCTAGAAGGTAAGCCCATAAGGGACCAAGCGTGAGGGGAAGTTGACTTTTTGCCGTAAGGAGAGACGGGCTGAATATCGGAAAATTAATTTGGGGCAATTTCGAGATAGATGGGGTTTCCATATTTCATGAGACAGAAGGATACCAAATGAACTGCTAGCCGTTGGTACTTTCTTTGATATCCCCAAGCAGAATGAAGATGATTGCATTTTGATATTAAACTTTAGATATTAAAATTCGACTTCTATCATGGTGAAAGGTAAAGTCAATAAAATTTGCCGTGACTTGGTATAAAATCTCCTAAGTATAAACAGTATTTGGAAGCAGCAGTAATTGATAGTAATTGGGACTTTGAGAATTTGCAAGAACACTCGGCTTTAAGTCAACTTCGCATATCCTTTATTTGACATATCCACTCCATTTTAATTAAAAACAAGGAAAGAAAATCAGCATTTCATTGAACACTTCTTGTGAATTTATTTCTTACACATCTTATACCACCAAGTTTGGAAAAAAAGTATTTGTAATAATGATCATAATTAATGATTCAATAATAATTATTCCAATATATTTTATTATCACAAAAGCAAATATATCTAATTTATATCATTTATATGAGATGATCATCTTCTCCAGTTATAAAAAGAACATTTTTACTTCTCCAGTTATAAAAAGAACATTTTAATTTCTTCGTAACTTCAAAAATATTTCAATTTACAACCTGTTTGGCCTATATAAATGCCATCTTCTAGCAAGATGACATCAGTTACGATATACTTGTATTTTAACCTTTCTCATGCCGTCACAAAGAATAAAAAGGGTATACAACTGCTTCTACGGGAAGTGTTACTGGCAATCGTCGAAACCAGTCGTTCAAATAAATTTCCCTGAAGAAGTACTATACCCATTTTACATGTTTTGACGAAAGACTTCTACAACGTCAAGACCGCATCGGTTAAAGTTATCTTTGTCATGGAGTTCCGTGAGGTAGAGCCAACAAACATTGTTTATATCCTGCTAATTGATAGTTGTACATACATACACACAATAGCCTTTATTAGGCCTAGAAAGTCCCAAATTCTTAAACAATATGCTTTCAATATTTAGACCAAATCTGTTGATAGAGTAGTTTCAGCAGCTTCTCTAAGAAAATTTACGAATACAAAATTCATATCATAATTTCATTAAGGATGAAATTTCAACTCTTTTCGAGTGAAACCTTCAAGGAGATTAATATACAGAGGTACCTTGGTTAATGACGACTTGGAATGGATTCCCGTCGTTCTCCAAGGCACGATTTTCAGCAAACATACTGCATGTAAAATATACTGATAAAACTCATTTAAACGTAGTTAAAATATTGTACATATAATGTATTCTATTGTATTTGCAACAAAAGAATCATCATTTATTAATTGAATATTCATAAAAGAAGATATTAATTATCAATCTTCACCAGAAGGCGTCGTAAACCAAGGACTGCGTCGTTACCCGAGACTTTTTTATCACAGCCACTCGTCGCTAACCAAATACGTTGTTAACTATGACCGTCGTTAACCAGGGTACGAGACCGTACTACTGCGTAAAAATATATAAGAATTAATTAAATGTACTTAAATCACGTACAAGTATAAAAATCTTAGCGCTCTTTCTCAAAAATAAGTCATTTAAGCCGAAGTCGTTTTTTAGGTATTTCATATGCTGAAAATATAAATGGAGATCATTAGGGACTATTTAGTCTTAAAGTACATACATAAAAAATTAATGGATGAATCACAGTTACTCATTAATGAAATGAAATTTAAATTAAATGAAAATTTAACACTAATATACTATTTCTAAGTATCTATAGAGGCGAATTTCGGAAATTTTAAGAAGAAACCCTCCTTTACATTCAATAATCTGGTCTTAGAGAAAAAGAGAGGAATGTGAATAAACTCTCCGGATTTCCTAGTTTCTTAATAAATATTTGGCTTCTTTCCGAGAGAGTAACTGAAGAGTACTCTGAGAGAGTACGTAAGCGTAGAATCCGAGAAGCTCCTGAAACGTCTGAGGATGAAATAAGCAGTAATTCACGGTTCAGTCGGAGAAGGCGAGACGACCACGCACACAAAACTACCTACGCATGCACTAGTGGTTCATACAAGGCTTCTATAAAGTAGGTCAACGGCATTTTGTTTGTTTTCATATTTGTCACAAGCGCGGCGCATGAATCTTGTTTCAAAATGAAAGAATCTGCCTGATCCTCCTTAATGTACTTTTTTGGAGAATAAACACTTAAACCTACATAAAGCAGAAAGAAATGAATACGAGGAGTGAGAAAAAGAAGGGAAAGAAAGGTAGAAGGTAAAATAAACGAAATAGGAAGAATACATAAATATTATTTTAAAGGATTCTTTATAAGAAAAACCTTTTTAAAGAAACTCTTTTTGATCAGATATTCATATGTCATTCATGAATAAAATTTTAAACGGCTGACCAAATACATCGCACTGATTCCTTGAAATACAGGTTAGGGTCACATACAATGCCAAATGTCTACATCGTACGTTAATTTATTAGTTTTATTAAGTTTTAAGGTCGAAGTATGATACTGATTATTAATATTCACCATCACGATTCACTACTAGTAGATGTGTCAAGCTTTTTCTTTACGAAAAAATCTCTTCGTAGAATAACTAGGTAAGTCAATTTGTATTGGTTACTTTTTCTCCAAAAATTAAATGTACTCCATAACTCAATGAAAGCTACCAGGTTACAGCACTGTTTTATTTTGGAAATTTTTAAATCTTAAAATATTTCACAAGAGCCATAACACATTTTGGGAAAAATTTGCCTCCTAACTTCCAAATAACTAGCAATAATACTTAACCTGAGCATTATCAAGCAACTTATTAAGGAGAATAAAGGCGAAGATAATTTTTCGACTCTAATCTAAATGATAAGTAGGTAGATGATTAAAGTAAACTGGACACCCACCGCAAAACACGTTAAGGGCCAAAAAGCTCGCCTGAATAATGGGAAGAAGACGGCGACGAAGGTTTAAAACAACGCTAAGTGGAGACGTCATCAAGGCTCCGTAATGAAGATGACTATTATCGTGGGGAATAATTTGTGGGAATTCCTCCAGGTCTGAGGCAACGTCTGTGCGCCTCGTGACCGCGTTTTGCTAGAATGTATTCATTCTTATTTCAAAGGGAATGGTCTTCGGCGAGCTGCGTTGCAAGGAAAAACGCTTTTCTGACTTCCATCGTTATAGCTGTACAAACAGAAGCTCCTGTTTGCTTTTATACCTTTCTTAGTGATTCATCAAGGTACTTCTTGAGCATATCAAGGCATTTAGTTCTGTTTGGTGTCGCGGATAGTTATTATTTAAGTAGGGAAAGGCTAGCTGCGTCATAAGTGAATAGCCGCATAGAGTTTGGTGAAGTATAACGTTTTGTTAAAGTAACAGTTATTAGTAACAACTCTTAATTATATCACTATGAAACGAGTTACCTACACTTTCGCGTCTAGTATGTGTACTTGGGATTCTATTATATATTCAACTAGGGAAGAATACAGTGAAATGCCGTAACATATTCCTTTTAATATTATGAATAACGTAAATGAGGAATCATACCGAGTTAATTGCAAGATTATAGGGCTAAGAGTCATATTTATTTGTACTCATTTTATGCAAGGCAGAAAAACATGTAATTTAGCGTTTGAGGATGAATAATTCATACCTTGTAATACATAACTTGCTGGATAGGGTCTCGAAATAGATAAATCGTAAATAAGTCGTGTCTATTGGATAAACTTAATTTCAAAAGGCTATTTTAACTTCACAAATGTACAGACCGCACACGCTCGATTCGGATGAAGTTATTTTGTTCCATTTAAGATTGAACTAACACGCCTTGAAAACAATGAGTTTTCTGCAAACTTTTTTTACTTTTTATTGACCAAAGTGTGGCATTAACAGTTTTGAGAAGTTCTTAATAAAGTACACCTACAGTAAGATAGCGAGTGTTTCAAAGATACAGACCGAAAGAAGCATATCCTGATCTCATGCTCACCGAATTAAAATTTCCCCAATCATTACAGAAAATGTTATGAATTTTCAAGTTAATAATGATAGTGGCCTCCATTTCGTAGCGTAGCAACGACCTCGTGAGTTATCAGGTTAAGGCTGCTAATTCCTGAGCCTAACGGTATGAAATTAAGTTGGTGTGGACGTCACTACGCTTACACCACCTAATATAACGCAGAGTTTTACCTCCAGTGCTCATTTTCATAGGCTGAGTTTACATAAGGCCTCCCCGAATGATGCCGGCAGGTAAATTGCTGTAGCTAAGGACAGAGCCCTAGTCATCCGCGTGGAAGTCGGTGGCCTTAACGCACCGCTTTTTCAAATACCAAATCCAAATTTATATAAAGTTGTCGGTTATATTAAAGCTTCGCTAACTATCAGCGGTAACTATTTAACGTTCGGCTTCATTGTGAAGTATTTTTCACCCAAGTACTCCGAATACCATAGCCTCCAAGCATGTCCATATATTCAGGCTTCTCCTTGCATTTATGCTGAGTACGATAGCACACTCCGCCGCACTTCCTCGTATTTTGCGTGAATCCTAGTCCTATATATTAACAACTTCCACCAGAATTCTAATTCTCGTACATTTAATTGCAGGTGGCAGACGAGCGAGCGCTCTTAGAAGCAGCTCCAGTTTCAAGATCAGCTGCGCTAAATGGCACCTCGGCTTAATAAGGTTTGGGATTTAACGCCGCGAGTATACTCGCAAATAAAGTCTCTCTTTCCATCTAAAATATTGCAGCTGGAGTCCATGTTTATTACCTTATTTCTAAAGGTGTAGTAATACTGGAAATAAAATGTATTAGAAATACGGAATAAGAATAAAATAGAAAAAGTGGAAAGGAATCTGCATAATCAGAAATATGTAGGGTTATCTTTTCTACTGGAAACTTTTAAGATCTGTAATCAGTTTGTCAGGCATTTACATTAGATTAAACCCAATATCTGCCAAATGAGGGTGATTTTCGAGTGGTTTTCCCTCCGGACTTTGGGCAATTGCCGGGTAGAGTTATTTAATGTTTAGTCCCCTTTATATATTCTGTATGTTTTACATAGTTTATAGATAAAGTTAATAGTTTTGTTATATTATTTATGAACGTGACGTTGCTACCGGACAATTTTCCACTTGTGACGAGATTTTGGTAAATAAATTTAAAAAGTTTACTTGTGATACTCAATAAAACTGATTAATGAATATTAAAAGTATTTACTTTTATTTATTATTAAGTATTTTTTTAGGTAATATTTACATTTACATAGTTTGTCTTCTCTTCACTTTGGTATCAAACCTGTATGTGTGGCAGCTTAAGTAATGATACATCCACAGAGCTAAAATTGCTCTCCATTTTCGTAATGACGTAGTGATAACGTATGAAGTTGTACGTAGAAAGGACGAAAGATAGACGAAAAAGGTCGCAGATACGGATAACCACAGAGGAGAAACTAAAAGGTAAAGTTGTAGGACCCTTCAGTTGGTGGAAGGTAAGGTTTCCACGTTTCGTTACATGGACCCTAGATAGGGACTGGTTGTCAGATCCACTCCTGGCCGCCCTTTAAACCCAGAGAATATCTCCTGTCCATTTTTTGTGGGAGGCTGCGTCAGCGATCAGCTACCATTTTGCGAAAGAGCCATTTTGCCGAGGATTCGGGAAAAGCCACCGTGCGAAGAACTGCGAAGCGCTAAAATAAACAATGTATTTTAAGAATCGAAGCCTTTTGTATTTATGCTGAACAAACACCTCTACGGCTAACAGTTTTGCGAAAGAAATTGTATGCAAATGAATGAAAGGAGACTACGATGGAGAATATATATCTCAGGTAAAATATAAAGATAACACTCAAAAAGATATGGCTGTATGAGGCGTTTTAAGTTTAATTTAAAATGAGAATCAGAGAAGGTCGAAGAGAATTCATAAAATTGGGGGAACAAAAGTTATCTTTGAGACAAAATGGGCTTACTGAAAATATAATATAATCAACGAAATACATGGTTACGTTTATAACGTCTGATGCAAATACACTAATCTGTAAACTGACTTACTCGGTAAATACGTCGTTTAAAGTAAACACTATTGAAAACTATTTCCATAATATTGAGAGCCACGTAAGCCGAAAGATCTATAAGTGAATACGTAGGCTTAATTATTCCAGCGACATATTTGCAATCGAACCAGGATCATTTGACCTACAGAAAGCAATTTTATTGATTGCGTCCGCTCGTAATCAAGCACTCCACTTTATCCTCTTTCGCAGAAACCAAGGAATATAGGGCGTGAAATTCCGATAAAGCAGTACTGGCACTAGAACGCTACCAGTAAAGGTCGGAAAAGAGGATCGAACATTGGGTCGATAAATTTCAATTAATCAGATGCCGAAATGCATTTCTATGAATTACTGTGATAAACAGAAAGGCATTACATTAAAGGAAGGACAATTCAGAATCTCAGTCGTGCAGGAATCTCATCTAACAAAGACTCGCTTTGTGCTCGCTTCGTTAGCCGATACTGAATTATAAAAATTACGGATTTCTACAAAAAAGTTATGCTTTAAGTTAACATTATTATTACGTTGATGAGAAAAATTCTACTTAAACAAGCCCCTGAAAGTGGTACAAGCCAAATCTAAGAAAATTAGAAATATATGTATTCTATTTTCTAATAATGCCAACAAATACAAAATAATTTATCTAGTTGATATATCGACTGCGTTTTTAAATAATGAATTTACGAGCAGTATTCCATTTGACCATGTATGTATGGACAGAAAAGATGGATTCATAAACCCTTTATTGGTGAGCTTAAGCCAGAGCCGGTCTTCTCGATAGAGGGGCATGGGTACATACAAGAAACCATTTTGTAAAGTAAAAAAAATTACAAACACGAATATATATTACTCGTCGTCATACTGACAACGATAGGGATATTTTTCATGTGCAATTTTATTTTTGTTCTTGATCATCAATTTGGGGCCCCCTCAATCGCGGGGGCCCCAGTGCATAGCATCCGCCGCACCCCCCAGATGGCCGACCCTGGCTTTGGCCCGTGTGGGCCTGTCTTCCACCTAACCTCGTATGCCATCATAATATGTACAAAATATAATTATAAACAAAAGAAAGATTGATGTGTGGGAAAATAATCTTTGCAACTGAAGGTTGACAAAGAAAAAACTCACGTTGCGGGAAAACACCCACAGGGAAGGGGGGTGAAAAAACCGCGTAAACACAGTAAATGCATATAAAGATGAAATGCAGAAAATATGATGACAGATAAAAGAATAATACCTGCAAGGCTATAGTATACTCAATGCAGTTTATGCACCTACCTTATATACAGAAAATAAGTAAAATACAATAAATAACTTCCCTAAGATGAACAATTTGAGTTAGCAGATAAAATATCCAACGAATATGAGCGATTGATTTATATTCACAGGAAAAAAAATTTAATAAGAAGAATGTTACTGACGAATATATGAAAACATTTTAGTAAACTTTTTAAGTATTACGTTCCACCAGATTTCACTTGACACAAAATATTCTATGCTAAAATATTTGCGGTAGAGGAAACACGGAGTTGATAAGAATTAAAAATGTTACCTAGTGTTATAAAATCTTGAAAATTTTATATTCTACTTAACTAGTTTTATAAAATCTTTAAAAATTTATATTCTAAAAATAAATAATAACTACAATTTAAAAAAAAACATAAAAATTAGTCTTATTATCAGTTGAATCATTATATATTATATTACAAAATGGAATAAACATTTTGGGATATAACTTGAGTGTTCGGATATTAATAATACAACACCCAGTATTTCAATGTATTTTCGCATGAATAATAGAATAGTATTTTTTGAAAACATTAATATAAAATAAGATTTATGAGGGAAAACTCGGAAAGTAAAGGAAATATGTAATTTAATATCAACAGAATATCACAATTTTCAATTTAAGGCCTAGAAAAAATAAACTTCAACACAGTATTAATATCATTTGCGCGATGAAAATCCAGCTCCAAAGAATTCCAGTAAATTTGAGTAATAACCCATATAGAGGACAGCATCAGCATCAAAGAAATTCCAAAGGCACACTTCATGTTACTTGAGAAAGAGAAGTAAACCTTTTCAAAGTAGACGTTGAGTTTAATTTCTTTATCAAGACCCATGCATTTTAATTCATTAAAGGAGCTTCCGATTCGGAACTTTAAAAGAGTAGAATTTCAGATTCGACGTATTGAGGTTAGATTTTTAGAAATAGAGCTTCACTTCAAGGACTGAACTATTGATCCGACGTTGAAAGTTATGTAAATACCATCCGAGTTCGTTCAGTATAACATTTAATTATTTTGAAATTACAGCAGATCATTTATATCAATCAATTCATATGTTTATTCATTTGTATTTATCTTTAGTTTGTATATTTGTAAGCTCCTTGATCTGCAATTATTATCAAGAAAAATACAGCCTGCCCAGGGAATTTTTATACTCTTCGAGTTTTTTAAGGATTAATAATCTGAAGCAAGTGGAGGCGCTATCGTAATTTTCTCTTTAACGATTCATATTCTTGTATTTGACTTCGCGGATTATTTTACAGTATCCGTCCAATTGCGAGGCAAGCATGTACAGGAGTAAAGTTGAGGGAAACATTCTCCAGAGTGGAAGGATTTTCATTAAACAAATTTAGCATATTCCTAAGGTGTTTGTTCCTTTCTTAACGTTTTCTTGCGATATTAAAAATAAAGAAAATTACATTTTTTCCTAGATTCTTTCAAGTAAACTGTTCACTTTGCATACATCCTATTCTATTCACACATACTATTCTATCAAATCCATTTTACTTCAATGTTACCGAAGTAATGAGGTATATATAAAAATAATCCAAAATATTTTAATTAAATTTGATCAATCAAAAACCGCCTTAACCATATAAATGCAACTCTCTTAATAATCTTCTAATTTAATCAATTAAAAATCTCAAAATCCAAATTAAGTTAATTTGTGTAGAATATATAATGTAATGTAGAATGTAGAATAATAATACAGAATGTTCGGAATATACCTCTGGCATGTGATATCAGATTTAAAATAGACTTATTTCTTGAAAATAAATTTATAAAATGTTTTTGAACATTTCTTAACCGAAAATAGCCTGTCATTTTCCATTGTAAGGGAAGAGGGGACGATGAAGCTGTGGTTTGGATGTTTCAAAAATTCTATTAGTTAGAGGAAGCGTAGCATAGTAGGTCTAAATTAAACGAAACGTTCTCAAAATGGATAAATGATTTGTCAGAACCAAACGAACCCTTTTCAGAAAAGAGCTGTACCTTTTCAAAGGATTCTAAACCGATGCCAGAATAGAATGTGAAAGCGAAATAACATGATACAAGAGACGGATTCCCTTTTGCGCTTGTCTTGTTCATTTAATAGAGTTTATGAATATGTTGACGAAAGGAAAATGCGCAGAATATGCAAATACTCAATACTTCATTGTTAGCACTATTATTTAATAGCGTTTTCATGAAAACAAAAAACTCAATTTTATTCATTATTCTGCAATATGTGAAAGATAAAAGCCTATAAATTCTGCCTTTTTGCAACGCTAAATATTTTCAAAAATGGAATTTCATACCTTTCAACTTGGTCTCTAATAGATGGCCTGCCTTCAGGTCGTAGACATTTATTTTCTATTCCACAACACGTAATTTTATATTTTTCATTAAAACGCAAGTAGAATTGTCCTCAAAAAACGTATCATTTATTTCTTTTTCGAGAAATAAATTACTGGTTACATATAATAATCAATTAACTTTAGGAAGTAATAAAACGGCTAAAATTCAATTTATGAGACATGTAGATTTTAATTCATCATAGAGTATCCACATTTACACGTTTTTTCTTTCACTGAAAGAAATAGCTTTTAAATCTTTTTGTCTTGGCTTCTATACCCCATATTTCACGCTCACTATCGAGCGGGCAAAAGTAGCGGAAAATTTGCGTTCTTTTTCTGAATCAGTTTAGTATTTGCAACCTCGCTGTTAATCCACTGTCCTCCAAGGAGTCTTAACCTGCTCTAGAGTTCATTTCGGAGCATTTTGGTAAGCGAGATTTTTTTCAAAACGTAGCGCTGTCTCAATTTGGAAGGTACAGGGTCCCATAAATAACCCTCACATTCCAGATGAGTCCGAAATAATACGAAATAGCATTGCTCTCTTACCATTTCGTCGCACCCATTGGCAATGCGCTTTACAGGAATTAGTGCCACATTTGCTTTCACGGGAGTTAATTCAATGGCTGAGGTTTAGGATTTATTTACTACAGATATAACATTGTGACTGGAAATGAATGCTACACCACATAGAGAATAACTCAGGTAGAAAAGAGTAAATGAGGAGAATGAAGCAGTAAAAGTTGTGGAAAGAATTCCAAAATTTAGCTATATGAAAATGAAGTGCCCAATTGTTTTCTTAAGGGGATTTTTACTCAGTTTAAAAATAAAATGGTAACTCGACTTTACATTTCGCTATAGATATAAACTCTTTCAGATACGAACTTTGTAAAGTTTCTATAAAATAAGAAACTACAGTTACTCCTCATGTTTATTCCCAGGTTAGATTCCAGACTCAAGTTAGCCAACTCAGATAATGAGATTATGAGATGAGAATGATGAGAGATCTGTCCACGGGAGGTTTTTGGAGGGGTTTTCCTCCCGTCTTTGGGCAAATGCCGGGCAGATGTCACTATTATTTTGTCCCCCTTGACCATTGCCACCTGGTCCATCGACCAACTTGCAATGATTATTAAATAAATAAATAAATTACGCTGCCGTTTATTTAAATTAATTTGTATAAGATTAATAGTTTCACAGATTTATGTGGAGTAAATCTAGAAAGTTAATTTTTCATTCACTAATAAAGCTAGAGATATCCCACTTAGAAACGATCAACAAGGTATCCCTGAGAACTGTAATATGTCGAATCCTATTCCTTAGATTCGCCAATAAGTCTCAGGTTCTCTTCCCAAGAAAAAACGGACATGAAAAAATTCTGAAAGGATCGGGACTCGAACCCGGGTTTTCCGGATGGTTACTTGAACCGCTATTGACGAACGTTTTACGGCGATACGAAATCCAAACCTCTGCATTCGACTCTTGTGCCGAATTCGAGAGAAATACTATCGGATAATACAACACAAAATTCTGTTATTGGATGAAGACAAGAATAAGCCGCACTATACTAAATAACAGCCAACATTTACTTACCTATAACATCAATTGATTCAGGCGAGACTTTGTGGTAGGCACCCATTGAAAACGGTGAATAAAAACAACACTTCAGCCTGATGACGCGACGCGTCGAAACCTACGTCGCAAATAAATATTTACTGTGGTACGGGTAGAAGTGTTGTTTTTATTCACCGTTTTTTACCTATAACATATGAAATGTAGCGAATATACGTATTACATGTGCGAGAAAGAAAAACCAAGTTCAACTAAGAAATCAAATCAGTAAGCGTTACTGATAAATCAGTAAGCGTTACTGAGATGCTCAAGAACGCGGGATGGGAACCATTAGAAAAAAGAAGATTAACACTAAGGATAAATTTATTAAATAAGTTCAGAGAAACCACGTTCTCGGAAGACGTCGCGGACATAATGCGCCCTCCCTGCTATATAGGCCGCTCCGATAAAGCGAGGAAAATAAGAGAAATAGATGCGAAAACGAACCGATTCAAGAATTCGTTTTTTCCGCGAACGATACGCGAAAGTAATCGACTAGGTAAATAGAGTCTTGGTGCATGCACCCCCTGCCACACGCCGAAAGGTGGCTAGCAGGGTATACACATAGACATAGACATAGACAAATCACCTCGAAATAAGGATTAAACATAGATAAGTGGATTGAACAAACAAAGAGTTTTACTTATTTGAGTCCTGTGAGATTTTTATAAGGTTCGTGTGCACAAATACTTAACACAGAGTCTTTTAGATTCAGTTCTGTCATAGAAATGGCATGTATAGTTGCTCGCCTCCACCGGGCCAGGTTCGACGAGTGTATGCTAGTGACTGATGACGAAAAGTCACGTGAGCGGTGGAAGGGGAACTCGCGCCAAAGTCGAATACTCTGTGTACAGCCAATTAACGTGGTGTATTTCGATATCACCGTCCGCAATGAGAATAAGCCCGTTTACCAACGATATTCATACACATTTTGTGTACATATATAAGTCGCGCGGCTTTTAGCAGGAGAGTTACTTGGGATATGCTTTAAGGGATTTGTTTCAGGCATTCGCGACTTCAAAAAGGGCGACCTAAGAAGGGGCGACACCATGCTGCCCAAAATTCGCCTCATATTTTAACCAATTAATGCATCTAGCCGAATTTAAGTAGCCAATGTCGATACGGCCGGAAAGATCCGGGTTCGAGTCCCGATCCTGAAAGACTTTTTTCATATCTGTTTTTCCTTGGAAATTTTCCTAAGTAAACGCCTTCACGTTCAAAGTTACATCTATAGTTTTCGTATACGTTTTGTGCTCTAATCCTTCGCATGGTGAACATCTCTCGCTAAAGTAAATACGAATTAAGCAGATCTGAGTGATTCAGGGCGGAAGAGCAAGGAAGTATGTTTATATTCTTTCCCAATATTCAGTAAAGAAATGAATTTACTTGAGAAGAGTTTGAAGGAGTTTCCGTAGCAAAATTTTCAAACAATCAGCGCAAAAGAAGTTTTAACATCTCGTACATCTACGGTTGGTAGTTGATTTCCATCCCACACTGAAAGTTGAAGCACATTATTATTATATTATAATTTACCACTGCAAGAATCTCGAATATTGAATCTCTTGAATAGTGTATTATGGATCGCAGAAAAGGATCAACAATTTTTCCTGGGATAAATGTGAAATGAGCTTTGCAAATTCGAACCTTAGTTAGGCGAGATGTTAAGTGGGCCACCAAAAGCGGCACCAGAGGTAAATGGACACTCATGCCAAAAGCGCCCGACAAATTTCCATATTTTACACGTCTTATATTCGAAAAGAGAACATTGAATATTGGAGCGCATACGAAAAAAGACTTTTGAAAAGCTTGCAAGTGCATTCAGATAGAGAAAATGAACGCACCACTAAGTGGTTGCGAAGGTAAGTAGAGCAATGAGCACAATCACTCGACCTCTTCGCAAAGGATGTTCGAAGGATGAAACAGATGCACACGAACAGCTTTTGAGGACACAAGTGACGAGTAGAGGAATGACGGCAGATGAGATGCGGCAATGAATACCCCGCGAAAAGGAGGCCGCAAGGCAGCTTCCAACGAGGCAATCAATTAGTTCATAATTGAGCTATGGCAGCGAAGTTGATGAATCTACATAAATGAATGTTCCTAGCTCATGAGTTTCTCCGTGCGAATGTTTCCAAGTAAGTATGGCGCCTCTGAATGTATTCGTATGTGGCGACGGAAGTTTGTATCGACAAAAGGTAAGTGGAGTTCACTTTTTGCAAAATATATTTGGACAATCGAAACCTCAGAATGGCAACGAGGCAAAGAGTTACTTGAGAAGTTGAAAAATTAACTTAAGATGACCGTTCAATTGGCAGAGAATTATTATTAAGTATACACGTTACAAGTGGACAATTATCCGGTGGCAACGTCGCATATATATAAAAAGAAGAAAAAGAAGAACAAACATCTGCACATATCCAATACATACGCAAAAGTCCACAGCACCCATTATGTCCAACAATACTTCACAACTTACAATACAGAAGTCATAATGCACAAACTAAACACGGTAAGATAAAAAACATTACATAACATCTAGAATTCCTCTGCTATACCCTATATTAACAACCAATTAGTTATACATTTACCAAACAATTTATCATGAAAATCGTGAAATTATGTATATATTGGTAACATTATTGGAACTTATTTAGGGTTTGTCCCTCAATTCCTCGTCGAAATTTTTTTTTTGTACTTAGGAAGGGGTTAAGAATACCTTCAGGTAATTCATTCCATTTTTTTATAGTTCTATTCACGAAATAATATTTCCCAAAGTTCTTTCCAAAGAATGATTTCAATGAAAGTAAATAATTCTCGGTACAAAATTCATTTTGTAATAAAATAGCATTTTTGTTATAATTCAAAGGTGTGATCGAAAAATATTTTAGTTTTAATAGTGCTAATTGAACCCGGCTTCAAATAAATGGTGAATACTCAAATTCACAAATGGCGACGGGAAATACACCAACCTACTCAGCATTAATGCTAAGAATGGAAATTTCTCTTACGAGAAAAATAAACAAATGGTTTTGTATTCTTTCAAGGAAAGATAATAACAGCCTCCAAGATAAGATTTCCTCGGCAGGCTAGACTCAGAAACACTAGAGGAATATAAACTTCACACCTGAGCTCATAGCAATAAATTTATATAATGACCAGGCTTAAGGCGTGTCGTATCTTCTGTACAATCCCCTATTTCAATAAAGGGTACTAAAACTGACTTCCATTTTGGACCTAAGAAAACATATCACAAGTCTAAAGACGGCACACTGAATCTTCACTAAAGTAAACAATAAACCCGTATTTTATTTAATTTACGATGATAATTGCGCTGGGCCAGGGGAAAGGGGGCCACTCGGCTTCATCTGGCCCAGCATAAATAAACAACAAGTCAAGTCAACTAAAAACTTAAGCCGAAAATGTTAAAACAGATCAAAAATAAAAATGAGAAAAACTATGTATAACATGGTAAAGTTTATGCAATTTCTTTAGTTTATCTCTAGTTAGAACGCTACTTAACCGTATCACGACTCTCATATTCCAACATTTTCCTTGAATATTCCCTAAGACAATTTTGCATAAGCAAAAGATAGGTTTACCTGCAGAATGTTAGGCTTTGAAATCATTTAGCAGCTTAAAAGCGGAACTCACGTTTAGAGACAAACGGGAAGCTTCGGATTACCGATTTCTGGAAAATCCCAATGCCACCATTATCAAGGGCTCCTCAATAGGAAAAAAATAACTTTTCCCCCTTTTTTTTCTTTTTTATTTTAAATTTAGTTCAAATGTTTAAATCTTCTATCTTGTATTGACTCCCATCCTGCGTCCTGAAGCGTTTGAGTAACACTGACGGATTTGTCGTAACAACTTTTCCGAAACCTATCGCATTTCGTTATTCTTTCTTTAATTCTACTTTCCAAGACTCTTTAAGTAAAACCTGAGAAAAAATATCGCGCGAGGATAATTTTCCCAAACAGCTTCGCAATTAAAGGCGAAACTAATACCTGTCTCATGCATAAAATCCGACCCAAAAATGAACACCATAATCGTTAAAATAATTAATCCTATTGAATGTAATTTCTTGAAAATCTGTCAAAATGATTATCGTATTAGATTATGCGTAATAAACCACTCAAGAATTTTCTAAATTGTCCTATATGGTCCACAGTAAACAATCATCCTAAATATTAGCTAAAATTGTTGATGTAAGTAAAGTTTATACTGAAGATTAGTGCAAAGGAAAAACAATATGACTCCGTCCACAGAAAAAAAATATATTTGAAAACAAAATCGACAAGTTCGATCGACAAAAAACTTGGCGAAGAAGCTACCTGAAGATGAGATAGAACCTTTGAAACCGGACGTGATTTTTCAACTATATTTTCTGCGGACGGAGTCATATTGTGCTTTCTTTGAAACTAATCATGGAAAAGTTCCACCAAATATCGCAAGGATTGATTAATTACACATGCTGAAGTATTTTAAAGGAGCATATAAAGCCGAATACCCTAAAGACAAGACTAAAAGTTACTCTAAAAGAATGAAACAAAAAGCCAAAGCCAAACTTAGGGCTGATACTGCTCCTGCACAGACCACAATTTCGAGCTTAGTAGCAGCTTGTCTTACTTCATTTTACGTTTAAGGATAGAAAAGTGGAAGCGGTTCTCCACTTTGGGCTATAGACTCACGAGCAGCAACCTCTCAAGACAAATTTCCCATTTCCGGAAAGCGGGCCGCAATTTAAGTCGAAAGAAAAAGCGCGAGAAGGTTGCACTTGAAACGAAGAACTGAAATCTCCTATAAAAGCCACCGTGACTTGTTCAGCGAACTCCTCTCCGCTGGAGATATTTCTCTTTCGCCTCAGCGCACACAAAGACTTCATTGAGTATTCGAACGTATTCGCTGAGGCCATCAGATGGCAGTCCCATTTTGGCGGAAAGAGAATTGAGTTTAAAGCGTACCCTAAATGGTTGGCATTTCTAAACCCCTCTCATAGGATGGCGTGATAACACGAACGGTGTATTCGTATATTCCACCTTAAGGCTAAGAAAATCCGAGGGCAAAACATGTTCTATCGACATCCTCCATATGAAATTCAATCCACTTTCAGTGGGCTGTTATGTTTGATTTATTGAAATAATAGCCAGACAATTTTGACAATTTCTAGAGCAAAGAGTTCGACGAATTCGACCACAAAGGAAAGGAAGGTAAAACAAAAGGATGAAAAGTCGACCAAATTATAGAGAATTATTCTGAAAAGGATATTATGGCAAAGAGAATTGCTTGGTAAGGAAAAGGAGAGGATACCAATGAGAACAAAGTGAAAAGAGACAAAAGAAAGACGGTAATTTTCAGTTGGTTTTCAGGTCAATGAGGTCACAAAGGAAGCGATTTAGCCGAAACCGGCAGTTTCAACAAAACAAAGAAAAACTTACTATGTTTTCATAGAAGGCAAAAAACAAAGTTTTTAAACTATCCTAACACAATAGATTATAGTGATAACAACCTAAAGAAAGGAGATGAGTGAGACCGGTTTGAGGAAAACGAAAATTAGTTGGCGAGATAGACCGTTAAGGTCTTAAAACACTTGCTAATATGAAAAAAGGAACTTTAATTTCTCCTCTACATACTGATATTTAAAGACTCGTTATGGTATTTCCTTTACTGCATTAAAAATTAGGGAAATTCATATGATAATGTAAGAATTACCCTGAATTGACACAACGATATAATACTGATGATAACGATATGAGAGACGAGCAGGGGATCCCCTGGTGGGATGATGTACAGTGGATTCGTGGAGTTTGGCGGCAGTTGGCCGAAGGACAGCCGGCAGATGGAACTACCCATTGCTAGACATTTCCAGGATGAGATGTTTGGTCAAAAGACTATTCGTCGCTGAAATAACTGAGAAACTGGTCTGAACCAATTCGTGGGCCCCTTGGCCGCTACGGTAGCCGTAAAGGGCTATCAGGAACACTGAAAAATCTTACGCGATAAATAATAATGACAAGTGTAAACGCTAATTCAAGATAAATTTGAGTTCATGTATAAATTATAACTATTTAACAAAAATTAATCAATTCATTCTATTAGCAGTATTTTATCAGTAATAAACTATCTTATGTACAGATATTGTATTTGTGTACGTAAGAATTATAGTGAATTGTTCTAGTAAAGTGAACATGGAGTTTGCAGTGGTTTTAGATTATTTTGTAAACTATAGCAGTGAAAGTTGTAAACTAGCGTAGTTTGCAAAATAATGCAGTTAATGGAGGAGGTGGTTAAATGCTACTGTTCTGTAGTTGTACACGTAGAACTTTGTAACAATGTTTTTGTTAGCTGTACAATATAGTATAAGTTAGCGTAGCCACCTCACTTTACGTCTAACTGCGACGGCACTGTACAATAACAACAATAATAAATATTTTGATTTAGTACGTTCAAGGTGATGAACACACAGGGTTGGGTTTAAAACAACTTCTAGAACATTTGCCCGGGCTCTCAAGGCAACTCCTCGGGCCGCCAGCAAACATTTTAAAATGAGCGTTTCTCCAGCGAGAGTACTTGTTCCGAAAATTTGTAATTTAGATGCGAGACCAGCAGATTCGCTTTAAACGCCACGCTTCTTTTAGAACGAACAAAGCTAAGATATTCGCGGCATGCGCCCTTGAAAGCTAACTGAAGCCGTCCAAAACTTCCAATTAGAATGCAAATCGAGTGCAATAGAGAGAGAAGTACAAATTACGAGTGAAAAGCTTGGCAATGGAGAAGAAGGCAAGGAGCTGTTTTGGCGTTCCACTCTCAGCCGATATGACCCTTTCCTCGAGATTTAGGTCAATTATCGGAAATCAGGGAGGGAGGGAGGGAGGAAAACATGCATTTACTAAAAGTTTCTCTAAAAGCACAACGCTTAAGTGGCCGACTTCGAAAGGAAGCCGATGTGAAGGGATTAAGTACATCATTGTGTTTATCCAAGGAATTCCTGGAAATTTTTAGTGAAGGCTAAAATTATATTACATACATAATTGACATTTAGCTAGAATTCGTGGAACGACGGGACAACAAAATAAAACGAATACACGATTTGATAGCACTCAAAGTCATTTAACTTCAATCAAATTGAAATTTCATATGTCGATGACCGATTGAGCCGAAAAAGTACGTTTCGATAAATTTAAATAAAAAAACTAAGTTGGCTACCGCTATTTAGTAAACGATATATAATTTAGGGACGAGATTCGTGCTAAAATGAACTGGATTAGGATTCAAATATATTATGTACTTGTGATGTATCAAATTAATTATGAGAACAAACATGCCATTCAGTTGCTAAATCTTTGTTTTACACTTCTGGCTTTTATAGTCAGGAAAAATAGGTCGAAAAATTTACGAACTAAATCATGTGATACTTGATGGAGACTTTCCATAATTCACGAAAATTTAAGTACCCAACGGTTTCTTTCCTGAGGGCTTAGTCATTTCTTGTTTCTTTACTCAAGATAAAAGGGTGTAAAGTCGTCAAAATACCGTTAGCCATAACATATTTCTTTCACAATGGATGACTGTAATAACTTTTCATAAGAATAGTTACCGGAGGACTTAGTCATATTTTGTTTCTTTACTCAAGATAAAAGGGTGTAAAGTCGTCAAAATACTGTTAGCCATAATATATTTCTTTCACAACGGATGATGGTGATAACTTTTCATAAGAATAATTACAGTCCATTCAGTACGTACATTTTTCTTGGACCGTGTTTACCAAAATCATGCTATAAGAGTGTTGTTAAAAGTATCCTAAATTGCCTCTACCTATAAAATACTTGCAGAGGCATCCATAAAATAGTACAAGGGCAAGTAAGTAAAAGCGTGAAGGGTCGAAACTTGGCCTCTGATATTCTACAGGGCATATTTTTTTCGTTGAAAACAGGATCTCTTGGTTTTGATGAGGAAAATACTTCTACATCTATGGGAAGATGGTTTTGGTGAAAGGTATAAAAGCAGTCGCAGGAGACAAATATTTTCCCATTATCTTCGCATTACTTCTTGAAAAATAGGGGACATGAAAATTTATTTTTGGTCAGTGCATCATTAAGATTAAATTGACTACTGATGGCAGAAATAGTAAGCAAAATAGAAACACCACAACCATCAAAAATCGGCTTATTCAACCCAACACGTATTTCACCCTCAAAGAGAACAACCGGGGTAAACAGTAAAGTGTGAATGAGTGAGTCAATTCACTCTTTACATCTGACGAAGCTCTCTTTAGGGGAATACGTATTGAGTTGAGTCAGCCGATTTTTGGTGGTTGTTGTGTTTTTAATTTGTTTTGTGAATCGTTACTAAAATATTTGGTAGAGTAATAAATACGTATAAGTAGAGTTTTGAGTTAATGGAGGAATACGAGTCAATCGAATAAAGCTTAAATGGATTCTAATGTATGGATGGATGTATGGCAAAAAGGAGTCGATTATGGTAGGGTGATGATTTTGGATTTGAAGAAAGGCTGCGTGACCAGTAAGAAAGGGGTGAGTTACGTGGGCTTAGACAAAGGAGAAATATGAATGGAAAAAAATCGCAGTGATACTCCGAAGCTACCCAAAAAGTAGCAAATACCGAATTCTCGTAATTTGGGGTACAACATTGCATAAAATTTGTTTAATTGGCACCAAGGACTAAAAAAATCATTAAAAATATTTAATAAGCACTTTAATGCAAAATTAACAAAGCGAATGAATTACGTAAAACGGAAATAGTATATCGATGTCGATAAAAAAATTAAAAAACTCGTCCGACGACACTTCTTTCATCCAAGCAGAATTTCTTCATAGCAGGGTAATATATTTTTATTCCTCGCTTTGTTGCTGTAACGCATTCTTCGTTATCCATTCTAATATCTGTGAGTCTTTTTCAATAGAGCTGAGAGCTTCTGTCAACCTTGTAATTGACATGTGTGAGGGACAAAACGGGAGAGGAAAATTAAGAACCGCTTAACTCCGAGCTCGCGTGAACCGCGGTAGCGTTTGTCAGGGAATTACTGTCCTGAAATGGTGTTTGGGGAGAATATGAAAGAGAAGATATGCCAAATATGATAGCAGCTATCTATACATAGCTGATCGCAGCTATGTAAGCAGCTTTAAAAATAAACGGGATTGTATGAAAAGAAGTACGGATGAAGCGATGATGTACAGATGAAGATGCATGAAAGGATAGGAGAGTATGGAAAGGGTAAGAAAAAGGTCAAAGGACTTGGTAAATAATGAGTCTATATCGAAAGGGCCAAGCGAAGATACATACAAAGGTAGTAGAAACTGCAAGACTCTTCCTGAGATAACTCAAGCAGACATACTAGAAGTTATGGAGGATGGTAAATAAAACTGTTGATAAATATAAGAAATAAGACAGCCGACAGAAGAAATTGTTTGGGAAATTTCAGAGGTGAAAAATTAGTCTATACTCTAATCGATTAGTCGATAATCTAGTCAAATAATTGATACTCTGATCGGTTTGTCAATACTCTAGACGACTAGTCGATACTCATGTCGAATATTCTACTAATCAATAGATTCTTCAGGATGAAAAGAGATGTACGATGGAAGTAGTACGAAAACTAGAGAAAGAGTGCGATATCAAGGCGATTATACGTGGTCCTAGGTATATATCCTCTTATAGAGAAATCGAACATTGCCAGTGAAATTCTGTCTTGAAAAAGTTGCATCCCAAACAGAGTATAATGTGTTATTATAATAACAGAAGTGTACACGAGAACTTAACAAATCGACAGCTAACCTTTAACCGAATTTTAAAAGAGTTTAAAAAGGAATAGATTGAATTTCTCACTTTGCCGGATATTTTGTTTGGATTCATTTCCTAAGAGGTCCATTCGCATAGGGAATGGTAAACCCCCAACGGGTTTGATCGCAGGACAACTTCCACCAAAGGCTGGCCGATGAGGCCAATCGGAGTTCTTTTGGAATGATCCAAACTACAAATTTAAAAAAATATATGATGTAGCGTATCTCTTTGGAATGGAGTCCAGTTTGAAAGGACACTCACCTTCTGATTTCCGCTAGACTTGGCCTGAAGGCATTACCTCGTTGATGAAACCGGTAGCAATAAAAGTTTATAGCGGAAGTCACTGAGTATTTTTACAATACTTGGAATGATCTTCGACAGTCGAAATATTTCGTAAGTTCCATTGATCAGAAAAAAACTTCCTTCCACAAAAAATAGTGATGTTTAATGTATATCAGTATAACGATTATGTTACAGAGAGCAGATCAAGGAACTGGAACATTATAAGCAATAGAAAATAAGTACAGCCAAGTCTGAGATGATTTTGAATTTGTGGGATTGGTGAAAGGAAACAAAAAGAAATGTGATATCAAATTATTTTTGTATGCTCGAGGATACGTTCATGGAAGAGATTCATAAAGAGGAAAGTATAGACAGAAATCACATTAGTAAATTTTTGTTTAATGAAGATATTCTAGGTACACCTATTAAGGTATTCGCAAGTTGGCTCATCCACAACTATAGGTAAAACTACATTCTTTAACTTTTCACTACTCGTGAAAAAATGGAAAATTTGACAATTTTTATACCATTATTTTATTTCTAATTGGATCCCAGGGATCTGAAACTGTTGCTATTTAAAAGCCTACATAATTATTGAAAAATTTGGTAGGTACATGTGCCCTTTTTAAAGCCATTTCTTTCGTTTTTAAGTAACTTACCCCACCGTTTATTTCTTCTAATATCTTTTGCCTTTGTCTTCCTCTATGACTTTTCCCTTGCATTCTACCATCAATTGCTTTCTATAGATATCCCTCTCCTCGCCATATTCAACTCACTAAATTACTCTGTTGTCGCTTAATTACTTCAATTAAAACCTTCTCCCCTACCATCAGGAGCACCTCTGTGTTTATTTTTCTATCGACCCAACTTACATTTTTCATTCTATTCCACATCTCGAGGGCCTCCAAAAGCAAGAGTGCATAGTGAAAGCTTAAAATTACAAATTATGTGATAGACCAAAAATCAAAAAAACAATAAATGGGATATAGTAATGAATAGAAAAAAATGTAACAAATGGGAAATATTAATGAATAGAAGAATCAAGAGGTTTAAAAAACACTCCATAAGCCGAATGTGGGCAAGCGGAACTCACGCTAAGAGACAAACGAAAACGGACTTCGTATTACCAACTTCTGTATAGGAAAAGGACAATATTTGCTATATTGCATGAATATAAGCGGTAAAGAAAAGCACAGTGCATATAACGAGCCTCCCGATGTCGTATGTATTATTTATAAAAGTAATGTATCCTTATTCATTTCATTACTAAAATGACGACACAAAGAGGGAAATTTCAATCAATTCTCAATTGAAGTAATGTCTACAATATTTCAAAACTCATATATATGGAATTACCCATTGATTGATTTAAGCCTATTAATTCTTCAATCAAACTAAACGTTGCCGAATTTAGTTTTAGGATATCTGAGGGGAATTGTTTCCAGAACACACTGTAGCTTTGATAATGCAAGTTGGGAAACCACTTTCTCTTCTGCTATTTCATCAACCCTATCAGGAGATTCATTCTCGATGTTGATTGGTTAATAGGCCCCAAAAGGGGAGGAATACATAAACGTGTAGCTTCCCATTGGAAAACCGCCTTCGAAACCGTAACCGTCTCATGAATCATTTATGCAAACGGATATTCGAATTACCCCCTGCATAATCTGTCACTTAAGCTTAAGCTCGAATGTAAGGAACCAGGTCGATCCCAAATGTTTTAACCAAAACTGCATCATTTTCCTAATGAGAACTGTGCTCTTAATTGTGGAACGCCTCGTAACTCGTGTGACGAAATAATCTACATTCAACCCTTCATTGAGAAAAGAAAAAATTTCGATCTTGGGTCACTGAATAGATAGGGAGATGCAAATACCTGATTAATGCAAGTGTAAAAGTCATACATATAGAAAACTGGATGTCTAAAGGAAGAACATACAGGTAGCAAGTTTGTATTCTGCTATTTTACAAATGAAGATCATGGTAGCATTGCTCGAATTGCTTCTCTAACTGAGGTAATTTCATGGGAATCGAACCAGGGACCGCCGTCTATGAAGTCGACCGCGGTACTCATTTGGATAGCGCCTATTTGGTTGCACAAAATGGCAGATATTTGCCTATAGAAATGTGGTTTCACTATTATAGTTCTTCTACAAATATTATTTGAAACTACAATTACTATTTAAAAATCAAACATATGTATCACAACCAAACATACAATGTATCACATATGTATGAAATCGTTAGATGATATTAGGAGACGAAAGATGCTAGATAAAAGGTATAAGGCGTAGATAGGATATTTAAAGTAATCATGATAATTGTTTAAGTATTGCAACTGCAGTTATAGTGATTTTAGGACAATAAAAGGCAGTGATAGCAGACGATACCTTTTGAAGGCCTATACACTGATTTGTTTATCATATGATCAATTTAAGGTGTATAGTTGTTTTCATGTGGTTCGATAGAGATAGTTTTAAAATATAATTCAACATATCGTCGAAGATAATTTATCCTCTACTCTACAATGATTAACATACATTCATATTCCTCAGAATCAAATTACATTAAAGGTAAATAGATTATAATTAATTTTATGGACGATACCAAATAACCAATTCCATCGTTATGAAATCATTTAATATTAACTTCATATAATTAACTTCTTATTAATTAACATTCATATTATTATATGAGATCATTTAACGACAAATTTATTATGTTAGTTTCGTAGGTTTTTAGCCCTCTTCCACAGCTATGAAGTGCTATCGAAAATTGTAACGCTTTGAATGAAACAAAGAATATAATCGTTAGAATTAATACCAAGAAAAATAAATCGATCATAAAACGAAGTTTGTTTCAGAGCTTATCAAAGAATCAATTTCCACGTAATAAAACCGCATAACATAATTTCCAATAGCTGCATAAGGTTCAAATTTTGCATTTTCTCCTAGTTTGTGATATATTGCACTTTTTAATTGCATCCTATGGCGATAGCATCAAAATATTTTATATCGCATAAAATGATAATGTACATACATAAATATGATTTTAAAGGACAAAGAGAAGTTTCTTGTGCCTCGAACCTTGAGGAAATATGAGAGCTGTGGAGGAAATTATGAAGAGTGAATTGCGGTAACATAAGGTGAGCTTTAAGCATGCGTGAAATACGAGGTACTCATAGTATGCGCTGGAGTGTTATGCATGCTTAAAACTAAGTAGAAACTCAAGGTATATTGTAAAATTGCATGCGGTATAATTCCTCTACAATTTATCGCTTTTTTAAGCAATAAGAATAGAGAAATAGCTGTCTTATGGAGCATGGGTAATAGGAAAAGCAAAACAAATTTAATTTCTACAGTGTTTTCCAACAGAACAGAAACAAGCATCAACTTTTTATGGTTCTCGGATTTAACAGGACTCCGTATGCAATCAGGCGCAAAAACGTTGAAAAATCCGCGCCGAAATTCTTCATGCCGCTTTGCACGTCACGAAAGAAAGCACAGTGCAGAAAATCCCATCTCCAGCCGGTTCCGTGCCCGTAGACAGATATTCTTTTTATTGGCTGTTCGAATTCAACAATCACGGCTGCCAATTTACGGCGGATCACCGAGGAGCAGAATTTCGGCTGAGTTTAAAATTCCGCTAAAATTGTGTTTATTTTCCAATCGCCGGCTTCCATTCGCAGCGCACGACGAGTTTCAAATCCGCATGCCATAATCGTTGTCATGATTTTTGGCGGGCCCCCATCTGCGCCGCTCAAACCCGATTCTTCCGAATCCCTAAAGATTCGCCAGAAGGTCGTCACATGCGGAACTTGCACGCATTCTTCATCATGCATACACCTTCAGTTTTTCAGAATTTTTTGTAAGATTTATGCATTTCTTTCTGCCTGCTTTTCTTTTTTTCCTTTTTTTCAGCTTTGTTACTGACACTTTTCTTTTACTAAATTTCTCCTCTTATTTTTTTAGTCGCTACTGTCAGTAGGTTTCGCAGGTTTTTCACGCCCTCTTCACGTGGGTGTTTTCCTGCAAGGTTTTATTTTATTTTTTTTCCTAAGTGCAGACTTAGGTTTTTTTTTTTAAATCCCATATAGTAGTTCCTTCTTTTATTGCCTTCTTTTTAGTTTAACTCCCAATACCTCTTTCTTTCTATGTACAATGACTAAGGGTTAGATGTAAGAAGAGACTAATTAGTCTCAATCTCGCCCATAAATAAAGACGATTTATTATTATTATTATCAAAACTCCTTTTTAATGAGAAATTTTTGGTAGTGACAATAAACATTCCACAACCGGTATTTCGAAAACTTACGTAATCAAACAAAGAATTTAAAGAGAAGCTCTAAGACTGTTACTGTATTCTACTGCACGAACACAATGGCTCCGCGCTAGCTTAAAGCTGAGATTTTTTAAAATAAAGGCTATAAGACATAAAATGGGTTCGCTAAAATTTTGGTAGGGTAAAAAAATGAATAAAAGAATTAAACTGAAAAATGAAAAAGTCAACCAAGATCAATTTCAGAGTACCTCGCCAAAATTCGAATTCGAGAAAAATCAAAGAAGATTCATCGGAATAGAAAACCTAGTGCACTACCAAACCAAATAAGCCCTTCGTTTGAATTCAGGCTTCATTAAATAGTAAGCATTCACGCACGGGCGTATCCAGCATTTTTGCTAGGAAGGAGAGGGTGGGGGCTGAACTTAAGTACTGTAACCAATAATCTCCCATTTACGTTGCAATGCGAATGAATTGATTCTTGTCATAATAAAGTATTTCCTATAAAGAAATATTTTAAGCGACCAAATATTTATTGATAAGACCCTTGAGAATTTGGTTCCGAATAAATACTTGTAGAAACTTGGGGCCACCCGTTAGCCACCCCCTGGATGTTTGTAGAGTTTTAATCGAGTTTCTACAAAAAATGACCTACTCTCACAACCTGCTACCATCGCATTGCATTAAAATTCAGCGAGCAGGGGAAATAAAATTGACTAATACGGAGGAAGAATATATCCTTTCTTTCTGATTTTATTGATCATTGCTGTGCCACTTTCATGAAAGTTATCTCAAAATTTTGAAAGCCGAGTTCTGAACGCCGTATTGCCTTTCGGTAGACCGTGACGCATGGACAACGAAAAAGGTTGGATGGCGACATTTTGCGACATACTGAGTTTATTCAAAATTTTCACAGCGGATTAACTTAAAGCATTCGCTCGCAAATGAAATTTGCGTTAATGCGATCATCCTGGGACGGAAAGGGGGGAGAGTATGGGTTCCGCCAGTTCATTTCATGCGGCCATTCACTAATCTCATTAGAATATAAGGCTCAATATGGAATAACTTTTTAATATACGGATTTAAAGAGCTTTTTGGTGACGGATCGATCCCTCGTATCCTCCTTTTGACGGGGGAAACTTTTATCATTAAAAAATTGTAAAAACTGATTTTGATTAGCGGGCATATGAAATCGGCAATGCCCGATTTCCAATTAGATCCCATCCCAGACTATAGAGATGAAAGGTTTCGAAAATCATTCTGTTACCTGAGGTAATTTACGATTTAAGTATAATATCTCTAAATCGGGAGTAATTCCTGTCAGACTTTGATCTTGCGGGCCTGTAGAAGAGATCCAGCAACGTACCTCAGGCTATGGTCGGCTTTAGACGGTAATCAAGGGTGGCAGTCGCCCTGGGGCACACACAAGCGAGGGGTCCCGTGATACTGATCGTCAGCGAGAATGACGCACTTATATCCCAAAAATATAAATCTCTTAGCTAAATCAGACACTTATGGTGATTCATTCGACAAAATAGGAACTTCATGTAATCCAGAAAACACGAAAGTCATCAGATTAAAGAAATGATCGTTTTAAAGCCGAATATCTCCCCAGGTAGTGGAAAATCGATGTATTTAAGAGATCTGGGGCCAATTCTTCTGTTACTTTCAAAGAAACAAAAGAATTTAAAAGAAAATAAACCGCAATAGTGTGTACCTTTGACCATAAATGTGGCAATAGGGGGATCTGAATTCTGAACTCTCTCCTGCGTCAGGCACACTGCAATTATTCCTCAACATAATAATGGATAGCTGTAACTTTTACCTGACTACCAATATGGTTTTAGACAGGGTAGATCAACGACAGACCATGTCTTTATGGTTATACAGATAATGGAAAAGTTTTATGACTATAACTTGGATGCACACCAATTGTTTGTGGATTTTCGGCAAGCGTACGATAGTGTTAAGAGAAATAAACTGTAACAAACTATGGTGGACATGGACTTACCAACCAAATTAATCAGATTAATATAAATGATCCTAAAGAATACAAGATGTAAGGTTAAAATAGAAAGAAACCTCACTAGAGAATTTAAAATTAATCAGGGTCTGCGACAAGGTGATATGCTATCCACCGTGCTCTTCAATGTGATCCTGGAACGGGTGATGAGAAAAACACAAGTCAACAACCTAGGAGGTACACTGTTCATATCACAAAACCTAGCTTATGCTGATGATGTTGATATGATATCAAGAAGGCTCAAGGACCTAGAGGAAGGACTCGAGAGATTAGAGAAGGAGGCAGAAAAAGTCGAACTTAAAGTAAACCGTGCTAATACACAGTATTTTTTCTCTTCAAGGAAAAGTACGACTCGGAACGATAACTTTATAGAATTAAATGGGAACAAATATGAAAGATGTGACAAGTCCGAGTATTTGGGAATGTTGGTGACAAATGATAATGAAATGAAAGAAGAAATAAAAGCTAGGATAGAGCTTAACAAACTTTATTGAAGGTGATGAAGTTGCATAACCTAAGCAGGAACTTGAAAATAAAAGTCTATCGAACAGTGATTAGACCTGTTGTTATGTATGGCTCAAAAACATGGACCATGACTACTGCAGAAGAAGAGCTGCTCAAAAGATGGGAAAGGAAGGTATTAAGAAAGATTTTTGGTGCAACAAAGGAGGATGGATAGTGGAGAATATGGAAGAACAGAGAACTAGAGGAACTCTACCAACATCCTAACATAGTGTCAGAAATAAGGAGTAATAGGTTAAGATGGTTAGGGCATATCGAGAGAATGCCTGAAGATAGGATGGTTAAGAACATATACCTAGGACACCCTGGTGGTAGAAGACTGAGAGGAAGACCTCGTAAAAGATGGTTGGATAATGTAGAGGATGATCTGCGAAAGATGAAAATAAAAAGATGGAGAATGCATGCAAGTGGTCGTGATGTTTGGGCTAACATTGTCAGAGAGGCCAAGGCCCTAAAAGGGCTGTAGCGCCGAGGAGTGAGTATAATAATGGATAGCTGTAACTTTTAACCACGTAGACTTAGTTGGATGAAGACTAAACCAAAAATGGAATAAGAAACCAACGTATCCGTTTGAGTGAT
>KZ308189.1:1545960-1565839 GCA_000376725.2 Ladona fulva
CCATTATTACTTAAAAGTATCTGAAGTAAATATGAAAATAAATAACTGGAAATAAAAGTGATTTCTTTGACATAACGTCCTTGTACAATGTTCCCTACTGCGTATACAGACTTGCTAACCCTCTGAACTCCCTGTTCCATAGATCCTACCAAATTGTCGCATGACTCATTCTTAAATTAAATTTTGCATGAATTTTCATGTAATAATCTTTCATTAAAGTAATTTATACTAAAAACAAATTTTGTATGCATTTCTTCGATTTTTATTATTCGCTTCCAGTTCATGCATTCATGTATATCAAATGTAAATATATTGTGATTTTAAAATAGAGGCTTCGCTCTACGTGAATCTATTCAATAAATAAAAAATAATATCAGTTCATGTGAACATCGAGATTTTAAAGTGTAACTTAGAAAGGGAATCAAAAAGAACGTTCATAAACACAAGATATTTAAAAAAAGTGCTTTGGGCATAATCAAGTGCAGTAATTCGTCGTGATGGAAACGCACAAAACAGAACTCATAAGAAATCAAAGCAATTCCATTCTGAAACTAAATTCAATCGTATTTTCGTCCGAGAGAAGATATACCGTAGAATGATTTATTGATGGAATTTTATCATGCGCTGGAGACTGCATATTTTAAACGTTTGAAAAACTGGGCGTTTTGCTGTGAATTAACTGTACATTTGTTTTGACTCGGGAGATTTTTGTTTTGCGAAAATAATTCTCTGAAAAAGCTAAACAAAGCACTATATGCGCTTGAAAATACCGATGAGATCTTTTTGGAAACCACGAATTTGTCGATTATCTATGCATTACATCAAAGAGTTCGTGACTGTTTATCTGTATAATATTCAATGATAAGAGTCTCTATTGAAGTTCCTTCTTTCCGTTCTTACCTCGCATTCCAAAGACTAAGTTCTCTCATTTATTGTTGAAAAAGGTTGCAATCGATTCAAGTTTAATAACCAAGCGATTGATTTGGGAGTTTACAAGACTTTTTACATTAGAGTTAGATAAAAGCTCCAAATAGCCGTTGTTTGCGAGGAAACTAACCGTTGAAGAATTCCCACCAGCGGGGGTTGGGGTTCTCAGTGGTCGCGCTTTGAAAGTATTGTTCTCAATACGTATTTCGGCTACTATGTTGCCATCTTCGGGAGAGTAGAATAATTAAGTGTGGTGGGGGTGGACTTTTTAGGTTTTGAACGTAAGCTACGTTCAATACCTTATTTAAGAACACTCATGACTTCCAAACGTTTACACATCTTAAGAATTATAATTTTTATTGCATGCATTGTTCACAAAATGCAACAACTATAAATAAACTAATAAAAATGGAAATATATTTAATTGTATAAAAATATTGCGTATATTTCTGACAGACTAAAGATCAATGTCTAAATTACTTAGCCATTCAATCGCATCCTGAGAATACTCTTCAAAGACTTGGATGTCTCCAGGATAAGCACTGATGGTTAAGACAATCTGAAACGATATGGCAGATAGTTCGTCTAGGTGATCCACAGTCGCATTGCGGGCTTTCACATGATCCCATTGGAACCGGGAATTAGCACATTTACCATTTTCTTTGCGTATACTGTTCAGTTTTAACCATATGGAACATGCAGGGTTTGATCACGTGAAACCTTGCGCAGGGTTGGGTATATGGGTGTAATAGAGAATAATAGTGAGATGAGTTAATGAATAGTCAAGTAATGGAAAAAACTGCCTCTATGCATGTATTATGTAAATTCCATCAATCGTTAACAATGTCACAATATTGTTGTTGGATTTTGGAGACAATCAACATCAATTAACTCAACCATCAGTGGCTACTTCTATTCTGAACGCATGTTAAATAAAAAAATAATAGATAATTATATACCTATTTAGATACATTACATAATAATTTATACATTCAGTGATACAAGGCTTCATGAGATAACAATTATAAGTAAGATAGTAAAATAACTGCCAATATTTCTTTTTAGATTCCATAACGTAGATGTTGTTGCCATTAATTTGATTTAAGTGAAGATTTCCGAGAGTGCCGATGCTCACAGAAAAAAACTGCTGTAAATAACTAACCCACAGACAAAGATTTTTAAAGAATTACGTGATTCAATGAAACTCGAGTAAAGATCAAATGTCGAGCAAAATGTCGTATTGGCCAAGATAAAATTACGGTTCTTGAATTCAATATTAAGTTACTCTCCTCGACCTAAAATTACTGTAATATTTTTGAGGAAATTTTGAAGCTGCTTACGTATTTAAGTTCAATGACCGTCCTCCCGTTAAGCCACTTATCTCCTCATCTTGAGTGCTTCCCGAAGTTCGAGTTGCCGATCGACTCTTAATTTTCTTTATGGAATCTGCGGAACTCAAGTATTTTCTTGAAAATTATAGATCTCCAATCTGAGTCCGAAGAATCCATAAAAATAACTTGCTTTTTTGGACCAAATTGCGTGCTGAGCCAGGAATTGAGATTTGAATCAGCAGAGCGGTGTATCCTTTTACCATGATATTTACAACTGCTTTGTAATTTACCATACAATTCATGCAATTTTTACTTTAAGTCGGATCGATAGCCTCTCCGTGAACTGTGAGGGTGAAAGAAAGTTAATTTGACATACGGGTTTCAAAGTAATTCAAATTTAATCTTAATCCTTTAATTTAAACAGATATGGTCAACTTCAAATGTTCCGGTAAAAATGTAATGGAAAAATAGTGCATGTTTCATCGATAACAACCCCATCACGAAACTATTATAAACTGATCCATTTTACATCCAGTTTTACGGAAGCTATCAACAATAAACTTGGACCTCAACGACCTGGGTGAATTCTTGGGAATCAAAATGATGAATATTAACTTCTTTAGGATAATTCAAAGATGAAGATAATTCCTAACATTGAACGCCCAGAAGTTCCTTTATTATTATTTTTCTTAAAGATAACAGCGGGAAATTTTTGTGTGCTCCGATAAAGTTTTTATGCTGGATATTTATTTATTTATTCAATAGTAAAACGTTGCAATTTGGTCGGAGGACCAGGTGGAGACGGCTAAGAGGAAGTAAGAAAAATAATTACGAGATCTGTCCGACATTCGCCCATGGAAAGTTTGTTCTATAGAATACTATAACATAAAGTTCTTATTATTTCCGATAAAGTTCCTATTTTAGATATTTGTTCTATAGTTACTCTTATTTTCAAGGGTTAGATGTAAGAAGAGACTAATTAGTCTCAATATCGCCCGTGAATAAAGACGTGTTATTATTATTATTATCATCTTAGGTCTCTATGACAAATTTAACCGATTTGAAAATTTTGAGTTGTGCTAGCGAAATTAGTACCTGTTTTGGATCAGCGAAACCTAAATGTATGGGAACTAAAATGGTCTTACAACTATTGCCTTCCATATATCTTCTAGTTCTTGTATTAGGATAGTAGAAAGCCATTTAAGCTTTACAAATTTTCTATGACAGATGTAGGATCCGAAAACCACTGAATATTGTGAATGATGAAAGGAAAAAATGTTCGTACTTAAGCAGGAATCATCAGTGTGCTCAAATGTCCTCATTTTACGACTGTAATAGCTAGGCCGCAAACATTTTAAAAGAGCAATCACATATAACTATTGCCCTGAACAAAGGCATTTAGTCGAAAAACCGCCACGCTGTTTGCGCGAGAGCTTAAAAATATACATTTTACAAAATACGCTTCAAATGAATTCATTGCTGACAATCACTATTGCACGTAATGATTTCTTTTAACACAAAGTTAAAGTGAGGCATTGACATAATTAAATGAGGGGTTCTGAATAATAATAGCATTCTTTAACGCTATTAGCAATGTCAAAAGTAAAGGTAGCGAATGCTCCGATAGTACTCTTAGCATTCTAAATCAGTGAATTGAAGAAGTTCGAGATTTACAATGGCTAAGTAATAGTTTCTTTGCGAAGTATCAATGTAAGAAAAAGAAGGTAGGAATACGGCTGTTTATGAATTTGAGGTTTAAAAAACACTCCGTAAGCCGTCTTTCGGCAAGCGGAACTCGCGCTCAGAGACAAACGGGAAGCTCTGGATTACCGATTCCTGGGAAGGCCCAACGACCATTTCGGAGACAAAGCCTCCATCCTCAGGGGGTCTCCACAAAGGAAGTGGTAACCCGGAGCTTCCCATTTGTCTCCGCTTGCCGAAAGACGGCTTACGGAGTGTAGTGTTTTTTAAACCTCTAAGAAGTATGAATGATTGGCAACAGAAATAAAATCAAGGTGAAGGGTGAAAGGTAACTTGGCACGAAAATGCGTGCACCAAGGAGAAACGGACATAAAAAATTTTAACTGAACTGGTACTCAAACCCGGATCTTTCACTTCCCTGGTGCTCCTATAACCAACGAAGATATCTCGCTAGAACATTCAAAAATGTAGTTTAATAATCCAGAATTATTATACTGTAGCATTACGAGATAAAATCACACAAAAGTAAGAAGCGTTTTATCTCACGGAACGAGCCTCACAACATGAAATAGAGTTGTTCTCAATTAAATTAACAGACTAGAAACCTGCTTGACAGAATTTTGCGAATGATGCGCGGGTATACGGATGGATACTCCACCACAGGTAATTAGCACCCAAAAGACGGATTAGAGTTACGAAACCCTCGAACGGGCTATGCGAAAATGCGACCGATAGTTCCCAAACTGTTATTGTGGAGGCCCACGAACAGCTTGGAGATCTCATAAGATCACTCCCGCTTTTTTGTAAAGTAGACTAAAATTCGTGGGCGATGATTAATGGTTCAAAAATATTGGATGGGAAAACCCAGTTATGCTTCGCTGAAATCCATCAGCAGAAAAATCCCCTTTTGAAAGGGAAGATGAAAAAACTTTGAAACTTACCATGGGGATGGAGGGGAGAAGATGCTGAGTACTTAAAGATTACCTTTGCTTAATGCTATAGCCATGTAAGAAGAAAATCACTAGTTATTTTCATATTGCTACTCTTGTTGACAATGAGTAGGATGAAGATAAAAAAAAAATAGGAGTCGAATTATCGACTCATAGGGACCATAATGTTTTAAAACGATTGTCTCCCATATCTCTTCTGTTTCATATATTAGAATAGTATATGGCCTTAAAAATGTTATATATTAGATTGAAATTTACATTCACATTAGTACCCCGCAAGCCGCCGTATGGCAGGGGGTGTGAAAACACCGAACCTATTAATAAGCTATCTGATTGGTATTCCTAATGCTATCAGGAAATAGAAACCAATAATAGCTATCTGTTCTCGCCATAACCTCGCGAAATCTCTTTGTCGTCTGGTTCCGGAAATCGCGCTCGCTATGTACGGGAATCACGATATCGCGTATTTCGTGTTTAGGAGCCGATAACCACCTTAGCTTAGCACCTTAGGACCAATTTAATGGATAAGTACAGAGAAAGCACGTTCACAGATGATGTGACCGATATAATGCGGCCACCATGTTACGTAGGCCGTTCCGATACTGCTAGAAAGATCAAGGAAATAGATGCTAGAACGAATTGATTCAAGAATTCATCTTTTCCGCGAACGTTAAGCAAAAGTAATCCATTTAGGAAGTAGAGACTTGGTGCATGCACCACCCGCTACACGCATGTATTAACTCTTACTACACAAATATTCCAGTCTTTACCAAAGATGTATTCATTCATTCATTCGATACGGGCAGAGACCAGTTACAAAGATTAAACAATAAAGATGAACTAAGATGAGTTATAAAATAATTATGATTGCGAGTATCGTGTAGTAAACTGTAAGTAATAGTAAATATATCGTACAAATATAGTAAAGTTGATTCTGACTACGATTTCATAATTGTACTTGCATTGTATATATTGTGTTATTTTGGGGTTACTATTGTCCAAACATGATCTTAAAATGATTTTAAATGTGTATACGGTTGCCACCATAGAGTAGGTTCTTTTTGCAGCCTTTGAGTGGTAATAATAACAATAAATATATATGTATTACGTTATAATGAGAATCACAATCACGCCAACATAAAAAAGATGCTGAAAAATCGAGCTGAAATAACTCTCGCGCACAACCCGACATAAGAGAAAAGGATCCGATTCCCTTTGGTAACCTGATACAGTTCTTTGAGGAGCGAATTGAAAATTCAGCCTCCTTTGGTGTCGATATTTCGGAGGAACAGAGAAGAAAGCTCTTAAATGAGGTTAAGCAAACATACCAGCGAAAGGACATAACGACGTTAGCTAATACGTCGAGCGATAAACACGCAGGAATTGCCGTTAGAGTCGAAAAAAGCGAGCCGGACGTGTCTTCGAGCACATTCCCAATAAAAAAAAGCTGAAACTTGCTGACGTCACTTTTCCAATTCTCCCTTTTCCTCGCAAGAGGAACCCTTTCTTTTCCTTCTCTTTCCTCCGCCCACTACACTCGCTCTTCCTCGCCAAATGGCGTGCTTCTTTCCCATTTCCTTCACGTCTTCTTCTGCCTCTCGAACGACCTAAAACTCCGCCTCGTCGCGATTATCCGGATCGAATAACTTTCATTTTTACGATTAATGCAAGACAACCGGTTGGATTAGGCACACCTCGGATTCCCAGGAAATAAAAAAATCCCCACGCAAATGACATGTTTACGGGAGAAATCTTCATTCGCATTTTATTGCCCACTCGATGCATGACGGAAGGAGGGGAAAACAGTAATCTGAATCGCATCCCTTGAATTGTTCCCGTTATAAATCAGCGGAAGTGGGTTATATATAGTGGGGACATATCATAAGGACAATAAAAAGGTGGATCGTACTCCTTACTCAAAATCATGCGAGAACTACCGCGGTCGAGTTCCTCCCCCGCCGTTCGAATTTATTTCGACTGTAATGCCATCCACTAAACTACCTTTATCGCTTGAAAACGGAGATGGATTTACGATGTAATCCCGCCTTAGTTTTTCCCATAACCTGAAGTTTTTTGTGTGCTGTCGCTATCGATGTGGCTGTGATTAGTGAAAGATGCCTTTCACTTCTTAGGCAGCTGTTTATCATTCTGCTAGGGTCTCTGTAATAATAATATATCACCATGGATACAGCTGCTTGCTATTCTATTTTCAAGATACGCATTAAAGCGATTGCTTTTCAATATTTCGTGGGCGAGAGGGTAAGAGAGAGGGCTTCAAAGGAGGGCGGAAGATTAAAAACTAATTTCAGGAACTTTGAAGAAATATAAGAGATGAAAGCTAAGCTGGATGACGGAATTTATATCTGGCGACCTTAATGTTCGAAGCCAAGAAGTGAGCAATTAGCCTATCCTTATTGTTATGTCAGCAATGATGACAAAAAAAATCGTTAGACTTACAAGTAACAATAAGAATGTTTATAATTGCTCTCGTTCAAAATTTTTTATCCGACCAATCGTATATTTTTATGAGAAAATTATCATAAAGCGTTCATATCTTACGTATATTTTTATTTAAATAATTATAAATCGGTTGATACCTTATCATTTCTCCATCAAATTAGAAAGCACGCCTAAAATATGGGAGTTTCTTTTGTGTGAAATATAAATTGCTTATTAAATAAGATGTTTTGCTGAATCTAAAAATGTACACCTTTAGAAGTAAATATAAAAAATAGCTGCATTTTCAAATTACATAAAATTCCCTTCCATCGAGGAAATTAAATGAACGTATTATTCAGTCAGAAAATGCCAATGATTAATGGATCATGGCAATTAAAATATGTGCGAACATTTAAATTAGATTGTTTTTTGGCAAGGAAATCGTCAAACATCCTGAGTCACAATGTAAAGAATACGTTGATATCTACGCACCTTTTTTCCAATGCAACTTGAGGAAACTGTAATAATATTAGCCAAGAAGTTCGAAAGTGAAAGATTATAACGAAATTTCGTTATATATGAATATGAATTGAATATGTATATGAATAAATGAATATGAATATGTTTCATAAATGCCTCTTCTTTTATAGCAATAACGTTGCTTTTCTGTTGTAATAAGAATCTTTACAAACCGTATTTCTAATTATGATAATCTTGCTCTGACTAAAGCATCATTTCTAATTTACTTTTGTAAAACAAATCCATTATTCTATCGCTTACAACTGTTAGTAGCAAAATAAAGATATACGGTATATGGAGAGAATACCGGGTACCGGTTGTTACTCTTTTAATAAGAGTAAAAATCCATTTTCTATACCCTTAGCACTCAGTATTGAATGGGCGTCTTTAATCGCACAATTTTACTTCGTAGACTCCCACTTTGTGTCAATATTCCCGCGATTAATGCAATTTCTTGCTCTATCAAAGATGGTAATAAATTTTTTTCCAACGAGGAGCATCTCAAATCTGATTAGACCAAAGGATGACTTCCTTCACATTTAACAGATAATGACATCCATCCAATCGCTTATCGCCGCCTTAAAGTTTACTTTTCACATTCTCTTCCATTTAAAAAGCCGATTAAATAAGCACGAAAACTTTCTTCTCGACTTGGAGCTCCATTTCCTTTCAAAGATTAAAGTAAAGATAACTGCCTCAGGATGTTCGGATGAAAACCATTCGGAAAGAAAATCAAACGAAAAGTCCCACATTTTTTATCACCGCATAGAGCTTTGAATTCGAGGTCTCTTAAATTAGGCTTCAAAAATACGATCCCTCATCCTGGAACAACATTTTTTTCTCGGAAGGTTCTTTCCGCGACAAACACCATTGTTGGCTGAAGATTCCCATTATTGCTTATTTCAAAGAGAAACTCGAGAAGAATACAACCGTGTCTAACTTTGATGCCACAAAGGTAGTAAGTAACAAATAAGATATGTAAACGCTGGAAACCAGTTGAAGTTGTTCCTTGAAAGAGTCTTTTTAACCGCTAGTTACTGCTGAGAACCTTCTAAAGTAGAAGGTTCAGACTATTGCATACTTCGCTAGTTTTCAATGCAGTCAATCCCCAATTGCCCGATAGCAAATTTTCCTCGGCACCGAAAAGAATTAAAAGGGAGAAATTTTCTTTCTTTAACAAGCAGATTTTAAGTGCTATCGAACGCAATGAGATACGCAATGCACAGCTGGGCGTAAAAAACGTGATCAAAGTTCCAAGCAAAGTGTATCTTTGCGTGAGAGAGTCACTTTTCGTAACAAGAAGAATAGATTACCACTGTAGCTTGAATTATTTCTGAAATAATGCTTCGAAATGTTGAGTTTGATTGAGTACTTTGTAGGATAAAAAGGTATCACGATTGTTTATTAATATTTAATGCATGACAATATTTTATGCATTTCAAAACAAAGGCATGAATATTCTTAAATAATAATTATTTTCTATTATTTATGAATCATATTATCATTATTATTATTATATTATTATAATTATCATTTTCATTAATTATTTTTTTATCTCTATTAATTGAAAAAAGATGCATTTGTTTTCATGGGGTGGAACCTTGTGGATTTCAAGTCCTTGATTATAGATTAATTTGTTTTAAGAGAAATGCAATTTTTTACGAACAGATCAATGCTATTTTTACATTGAAAGCCCTTTCTCTTCCACTTGCTCAAATTAAATTTTAATCAAGCTCAGATAATACCATTTTTCTCTCTCTTCAACTTCCCATGCTTATTTTTCATGGCAAAACCTATCTTGTTTTAAGATTTGACTTTAATTTCATAGAATATTTAGGAATCTCATTCGACTAAAAGGTTCCTCCTATTACAAATTAAAATTTTGTTTGAAGTCGCAATAGAAAAGTTATTTCATATATATTTTTAAGCAGCCATCCTTCACTTACTCAAATGAAATAAAGACAAGGCGGCATCATGTTCACAAATTGATAATCGGATGCATGCATGTTAGGAACGTATCTTTTCATTAATTACGCATTTTCCGTTTAGGAGTTTTTAATTCGTTAAATTAAATTAATGATTTATGATTTTAAAGCATAATGATGAATGGTTAATGACGATGATTTTAGAGCATAAATAGCGGATTCGAGGATTCCTTGTTTCCTAAGATTATCGCATAACTCAGTTTGAATAATAACGCAAAAACACACTTTTAATCATGCATAGGGAAAGCTATGGCATACTTGGTTTATTTCATATATCAGCAATTTATGAAACATTTGGAAACCGAGCTATGCTCATCTAGCGTCCCAATTGTGTGCCAACCAAATCTGTTTTCAAAGCGACTAACCCATGAATTTTCCGCACCAACAGACCGTAAAAATCAATACCAATATATCTTAAATGAGATGAGTAGCGGGGATATAACACCTCCCATTCGACAAATATTTTATTTGGACCTCATCAACGCCGCATGTTTATTCACCGTTCAATTAATTCCAAAATTATCTGCGAATAACACGAGCCTACCCGCTTCGAAAATTAATTTTTTCTAGGCCACAGAAGGCACGCGATGCTTCAAAATGAATTGACGTTTGTTTTAATGCGGCGAAACCTTGAGGAACCCAAGTCCTTGGGTCTATATTAAATTGTTTCAGAAGTAGATGCAATTTTTCACTACCAACTCCATTTCCCTCGCTGCTAAAATTAACAGAACTTTGTAGTTTGGATTCAATGTTATGAATACTTGGCTAAAGGAGATTGCTTACTCCAGAATTATAATCATTATCCGAAATATTCTTCTATCTTATCGAATATTATCGAAATCATCCGCTAGCTTATATCACATGAGCAGGGCCGGAGGGTGAAAATTTCCATGGGGACCCCTTCTCTATTTCCTCTGCCCATATAATGTGTAAAAGTTAATAAAAAAGGATTATATTTGGCAGAAAACGATTTTTACATATATATATAATTTGCCCTCAGTAAAATAACAAAGTTATCTGTTAAAATGGGGCCCCCTTAAACTGGGTAACAGGATGTAAGGAATTCACGGAACCAGCCTCTTGACCGGCCCTGCTCACAAGGTAACAAATCCGAAAATATTAATAAACATTGCCACACCCTTTTACCAGTAATCAAGTACATGCAGTCATTTTGTTTTGATCAACTTTGAAATATCATGCACGCGAACATACAAAAGTATGTACCAAATAATTTATTAGCTGAGCCCAAAAGACCCAAAAAAATATTCGCCGGCTAAAAGCTTCGTTAACAAGGTTAACCGTTAGCCGAGGTATCGCTATGAATGTTATAAAATCATGAATTATTTTTTAATTTATAGCCGAGGACACATTGATTTCTTTCTCATGGCATTGACGAATTATCACTGTTCTTATAACGGACCCTCGAGTGTCTTCTCTTCTCCGGAAAAGATTTCTAAGAACTGAGTCTACGAAGGTCAGAGCGCTTGCGTAGCAATGGGAAGGTCGAGGAATCGTTTTGTTGCATAGGATGACTCCGTTCGTTCTTCACAATTCATCATCTCTAATCAACCTTACATGCATCGAATGGTGCAAAAAAGTAGACTTTCCAGCATTTCCACGGCCATCAAAATGAAGTCAACCACTCGTATTTTTTTTTCATCTCCCTCTCACCAAAGGAGCTGTAATTCACTCTTTTTTTGACACACAATGAAGAAATCCAACGTCATCTTCTCGTGATTGGTCGCTATGAAGGGGAATAGCACTTTTTGCCTACTGAAGAGCTATTCTATTCTCTGATATCAAATGGCATGGAAACAATGAAGAAGAATTATAGTTTTTGAATGTGCAATTATTTGAGTTGAACGGAACCTTTTCACGGACGTAATTATTACGTTACAACTGATGACTCAATGGTTTCCATAAAACAGTTGCGTGATTGTGACTTCCAGCAAAAATATAACAACGTCACCTGGTTTGCAATCTATCTATAGTGTTAAAATTAGTAATAATAATAATAGTCGGTTGATATTGAACGAAATCTTACGTGATAAGTATTAATGACGAGTATAAATGCTATTTCAAGGGAGTTCATGTATAAATTATAACCATTTAAAACGTCCTTTTTTTAAAGCTATCAAATTTACTGAGAAATGCTTTTTTTATTTTCTTTATTTGTATACGTAAGGATTCTGGTTACTTATTCGAGTTAATTCTTAAATTAAAATGGTTTTTTAGTAGTTTTAGTGTATTTTTTAAAGTATAGCTATGTAAATTGTATATTTGCGTAGTTTGCAAACTATCGTAGATAACAGAGGAAGTGATTAAATACTGTTATTCTGTGGCTGTTAATTTAGAACTTCTTAAGATTGTTTTGTTAACTGCACATTTTAGTGTAGGTTGTTCCACCTGACTTTGTGTCTAACTGCGGCGGTATTGCACAATAAATAAAATAAAGAAAATCAGCATATGCCTTTTTGTAAAATAAAATCTAAATGGTCAGGCGTAACTTTGTGGAAAGCCATGGTAATGGCCGGTTTCGCTACCGGAGTAGCATCATCAATCAGGTGATGATGCTACTCCGGTAGCGAAACCGGTCGTGTTGAAAATAAACTGTGGAAAATCAAGTCTTTCTCTTCTTTTGTCAAATTCCTTTTTATGATCGAACAAAGTTATCAACATTATAATTTACTACATTCTTAATTGCGGATGAAGACATTGTTTGGCGATTAAATAGTAATTTAAGTTAATAATTAAATTTATGATTTATTTTTTAGATTAAATAAATACGAGTGGAGTATTTTTACGGATTAAATATCAGAAGGAATACTTTTTTTCCCTAGCAAAATGTAACCATAAAATAGCTTCGTAGATATCACTGCCTCCAGTGCATATCAAATTTCAAAGAATCGATTTACAATAACTCGTTTGAAGCAATTCTATGAGATATCCGACGGATGCAATCCCATCCTTTAAATGTTCTTCCCCGAATTTTGTAGGCCATCTGGGCCATTCGGTGAGTTTTGGATTCTCTCTTGAATATGGCTCGATATGCGTGTGAAACTGCAGTCTAGAGGCTATAATATCTTTCGGGATTTTTGCGAGCCACGAATTTGGCCTACTTTCCAAATGTTGGTAATAAAATCATCCGAGGTCGCTAACTTGCCCACTTATGCTCATAACTTTACCCATAAAAGTTTAGAAACACCGAGCTCTCTTTCGTGAGAATAGGTGGAAATTCTTTTTTGATTCGATAATCGCAAATTTGTGGAAAACTGAACGTCAGTTTCGAGCACTTCTTTCTGGGTTAATAACACCACAGGACTATGATGTGCAGTTAACAATAGGAAAATGGTAACGCACTGCATTGGCTCAATGCTTTCCGTTGTTGCTATTTGAAAACTGAAGGATTATAGTACTTGTGTACTGATTTTGATAAGAATCCGATGACGCTTTACTTCATACGCTATTACATCTCTTTGTCGAGCCTCTCTCGAGAACCCGATTCGTGATTTACGCAATGCATATAACACAAATTCTACTCTTAAAAATATGTTGGAATCTTTTTCCCGGTAGAAATAATTTCAAAATTTATAAAAAAAATTAATTTTTTTGCTACAGAAGTCCGATCGCGGACGGAAGAATGGGTCTTATCAGCTGGGAATCAATCCACTATCCATTCAACTATACATTCAACACTATATATTCCAACTATACATTCAACACTATATATTCAATGTGAAAAGATACCATTGAGCAACCGGGGCAGAACATCTCCTCAAGCTGTGTTAACGAGTAATGGCTCCAACTAATGGTACAGACCACTCGCACGGGCTCTTTCGTTGAGGTATCCGTGCAGCAAAGCGTAAATTTTCAGTCAGTTTAACTCATAAGGGTGAACAATGGGTGTCATGTTCTTCTGCATTGGTGGGTCAAGGATAAACCATTCAGCCGCTGGAGGAACATCCAGGTTCGAATCCCAATCGCGTCACTTTCTGTTCTCTATTTTTCACCTTTAGCTACCAGCATAAGAATTAAGGAAAAGCTAGCTTATGTAACACGAACTCGATTCCAGAAAGTTATTTAAATCGTTAGATTATATGCATCTTAAAAACTTCGTGTTTCGGATCACTCCCAATCATAGGAAGTATTTTATTCGAAAGATATTGAAATTTTTATAAGTATATTATTGGACTTATTTTCGGAAATTCAACGGTTTCGAGGCTGTGCATTTGTTATTCACGCAATGCATTCTCGCGAAAATGTCTTTCACAGCTAATTGATTTAAAATACCTTGAATTGAATTCTTTAATAAGAATAACGATAAAAAAGAGTAGATGCTTACCGTAAATAGACGAGGGCGATCGTGGCTTAATCTCTCCCCCTGAAAATAGAATAGAAAAGAAACGTGCTTATTGCGGTTTTATGAGGAAATATCAAACATTTTAGTGAGAACAATATCAGCAAGAATGGAATTAAATGATCTCAATACATATATTTTGCTTTGGACAAAAAGAAATACAAGAAAAGATGCATGCATGGGTATGAATCAAAATATTGAAAGGAAAGGATCGCATTAAAGAAGTATTGAGAACTGAGAACGAGGCAAATACGAAAAAACATAAATGGAATAGTGTTTGTGATATGTATTTGTATTTGTGTATTTGTGATATGATACATATAATACATATTAACATGTATATGCTTTGTCGTAACAACTTCTTAACTACTAAGCAGATAATCGAAAAAGTTCTATTTTATTTTCGTTTGTGCTTCGTGCATAAAGACTTTCTTGCATCCGTTACAATTCGCATGACAAATGATTCCGCATAATCCCGCGGTCGGAAATAAATTTCGCCTTCCAGCCATAAACCCGTACTTAGCTCGCAAACCTCGCCGCATGATCTCAGCGCTATTTCGATGTATTTATTCGCGGAAAAAATACGTTACGGGCTTACGTTATGGGTACCGCATAATTTGGGACTCTCCCTTAATCGGCCCTCGTGATAAAGCTCCTTTCCCCGCGTAATTCAACCAGTCCTCCCGTCTTATTATAGGTCTTCCATTCTTCCTCTCCTCGAATGGACTCTTCTGGCCTTTTCTCCCGTTTTATTTTCCGAATCTTGATCAGACCTCTCCCTACATGTCAATATTCCTCGGCCATCAACAACTCTATCCTCCGATCTTCCCGCACCCTCCCACCAATTTACCCTCCACCCACCCTTTCACTCCCTCGATCCCGATTTTTCACCTTCCTCCGGTTAAAAGTCTACCGAAATTCTTTCCTCTCTTTCAAACATTCGATACCCCCATAAATATACACCTCTTTCTCACTTACTCCATCGAATTCGAGCCTCAATTCCGCTCCTTTCGGTCGGCGGCAGCCGTTTCTCCCTTTTATCGTTTCGAATCATCTCAGCCGTAAACATGATATAATTCCCATAAATAAAACCCTTTCCAGGGATTCGACCTTTTTTTCGCCCGGGAAAAAATAGATCATTAGGCGCTTATTAAAAGGGCCTTACACTTGGATACCGGCGGCCATTATGAAATCAGCGTGGGAGCATTAATTAGTTTTTAGTCTCGCGTGAGGGAAATAAAGGAGAAAATTTGGTTTCCGAGGACAGCTCGCCATTCAAAAGGCGACAGTTATCGGATTAATTAAATTATTGGTACATGCGAGTTTTGCTTGGGTTAAATACAGGGGGAAAATCTTTCCCTCGGTCGCTTCAAAGGATGTCTACATTATTATTAAACCGTAATTAAATTACGATGACTTTCGATCGATTTGCAGCAATAGCTTTGTCAATTATTTCGTTCCTGAATATTATTATTCACATTAACTACGACGCAGATCCATTATTTAGGGCTGACCGCAGGGAAAAGTTCTCTAGATAAAACATGTTTCTAAATGCAATTTGAGGTTACACACCCACACATTTTAGAGGAAATCATCTTTGATGAACAACAAATATCGTTTACGTTTCCGTTAGAAGAGTAGTTAGGTATCTAATTAGTTTGCGCACTAACGAAATTGGATTTCTTCGAAGAAATGTTTTCTTACTGCTAAGTATTTCGTGTGAAAACTTATATTGCCATGTTCGCTTGCTTTTGTCCTTTAAACAGCGCAAAATAGTTGAAAAGTAATTATTCAGTTAGAACTCTAAATTATGCTTGCAAACGCTGTACATATTCAATCAGTTCTAGGAATGAGAAACACTAAATTTGCTTTTTAACGATTTTAACGATTAACGATTTAGAGCATAATGGTTAATGATTAATTACGATGATTTTAGAGCAAAAGTGACCGATTCGAGAATTATTCGTTGTTATTATTGTTAAATACTGCATCGACGGCTATGGTCACTTGTGACACATGGTGAGAGTGGTCACGGGAATCGAACCCGGGACCGCTTTCACCAAAGTCGAACACGTTGCCAACTTGGCTATCCGGGAGCCCTTCTTAAGGTTATCGCATAACTCAGTTGGAATAGTAGCGCTTAGAACTTTAAATTATGCTAGTGATATACATATTTAAATTATGCTAGCGACAGATTTCATCAATTCTAGTAAAGAGAAACACTAAAACTGCTTTTTAACGGAGATCGCACATAAGTTATTACATATATGATTATATTTGAAACACCTATCCTCTCTGAAAGAATCTAAATTTCATCTATGACCAAATTTTCATGAAAGTAAAGCTGTTTTTAATCGAAGTGAAGCAAGAAACACCAATCGTTTGTGTTACCACAATCAAGCCAATCATGAAACATGCTGCGTGTTTGTGAAGTAATTTGCGAGATAAAATGTCAACAGTGTACGGGGTCACCGTTGCACATACAATCAAAACGACCGACGGGTCTCAATTTATCAAATTGCAAATTCAAACTTTCCGAGAATCTTTTGCATTTTTTGTTCATTTTACTTCGGACTCTAAAAGATTAAAATAGAGAGTGTGTTTGCTTTTCTAAGAATAGAGGCTTATACGTTTGAACCGGTGCAGCGCAATGCCATGTTCCAATCAATAGAGATTCTTCTACGTAACTGGTAACATTTTCACTCCTTTTGTCAAAATCGCATAAATTTGAAATATCTCTTCAACACCTCAGCATAAATGGAACTAAGAGCTCAAAAGCCATAAATTTGATATTTGCCAGCCATGGAAACTATTGAGGCAGAAAGGTAGAGCAGCTCGTTTCGTTAGCGAAGATAACAGGTTCAACAGCAGCGCAATGGCTATGATAAAATCCTGCAGCGAATTCCCCTGGGGTAGAATTCGCTGAAGGCGAGAAGAACAGAAAAGTGCAACGGTTAGACCTTTACAAAGTTACGAAGCTTTAGACGAGGTAGATGACACTAATTCCAGGAAACGACGAGCGCGATATCCTAGAGGAATCGACAAGGCGTTACAAGGAATTAATCGCTGAAACACGTAGTTACTTCTGGTCGCCCTTTCCGCAGATCATAACAGAAGCTAATGAGATTAGGTAGGGATATTGGATTTAACACACCCCTGCCATACGCCACTGCCGTTTTGGTGTGGCGTCAACCGGAACGGCCGTACTCCTTCCGGCAAGTTTAATGCGACCAAACTGGTTTGATTTTTTCCTGTAAATTTGGTCTCCAGATGGGTCTTCCCATTCTTCAATCCCTGTAGATTCGAGATGCAGTAATAAAGTAAATAGATTGTATAGATTAACAAGAAGAGCCCTGAGGGAATGCAAATCGAACGACAGACAAATAGCTCACTACTCCCTTATACGACTTTTAGACGAAGTATATGAAATTGTAATTCCAAAAACAACGAGCGCGACCACGAGAGGTATCGAAAAAATGTTACATGGAATTAATAGCTAAGACGGATAGTTATCAGTAGACCGGTCGTTCTTGCTACAAATAATTAGAGAAATGTTGGTGTTAATTTACCCTTCCATACACCTCTGGTGACTCGCGGAGAATGGATCTAAATCTACATAGCATGTAAGTAATAATAACACGATCAGCATTTCTGTTGGTGATTAAGCGGTTAATTTTAAACATATCTCGGCCTTTCTCGTTTCATTCAAGGAACGAGGAATTTCCAACATCGCTTGAGGCGGAAGATTTAAATATCCGCTTATTTCCGGATAACTTTGTCTTCGGATGTCCAAACGTCCTATTTAAGTTTATATACGCATGCCGGTATCAAAACAACGCCCTGCGCGAGATCCAAAAATAGCTTTATCTACGTATACCGCTGAGAAACAAACCGACGGAAGTGGACTGTTCCATCGTTAAGTCACATATTTGAAATCAATTGAAGGCCGAGAGAAGAGTTCCGCGGAGGGGTTTGGGAATCGCGATAAACAAACTTCGGTATAAATGGGGTTCCATTTCCTTAATGCTCGTACAAACAGGAAGTTTAATCATTTCCATTGGTCCATTAACGGTGCCTTGTTACCTCGACAATGCGAGAGAGGGATGAAATTTCTTACGGAGAGGATTTCGGGAGAAATCGCCCAGAATTTGGACGGAGGGATAAAATTGGAATCCCGCTGGAAAATAGGCTGAATGTAACTCGTGACCGTCTCAATTTCCGTTACTCTCAACTGCTCAATGGAATTCGAAACGCCTAGCTGTTTTCTTCTCAATTGATTACAATGATATTTTAAAGGCCACTCGCAATAGCTTCTTCCAATTATCTTACAATGTTTTGAAGAAGTGTGATTAACTGCTCTGCTTATCAACTCCAAATTATCTTACATTTCTGAAGTAAAGAGTGCTGAGGCACATCTCAGTAACGTGTATGTTTTTCCTCAAACTATATAATACTACTCCTTATATGACTATGTATTTATTAAAAAAGATTTAGTACGTTGGAATTAAAACATGAACTCCTCATATATCAGAATACCCTTCTGAATCACTTCAAGCTACAACTCCTAAGTTGAAGAATTCCAGCACAAAAGATAAATTATCTCTGAAAACTAAAAATAAATATAGAAAAATGATAAGGTAAGAGAAATTTAAATCTCACTGCATTTGTTTGAATATTCGCTGTAATATTTCAATAAAATAACTTACAAAATGTGGCATTATGAAGGACGTTACCTTTAAAATGGCAAAGTCTGGAAAAGATTTAGCAGACGAATATGATGCTAAAGCTATATGATATGAAAAGCTATTTAATATTTTACTTGAAATCGCTTTTATCCCGGAATGTGTAACATTTTCAGTACCACCTCGCTCAGTACCTCTAATTTGCCTCAACTTACCAATTTTACACAATTAACTATTACCCTGACCTTCCAATACTCATCAATTAGTTTAAATCGTCCGCTCGCCAGAGTTTCGCCAAATTCTCATCAAAGGTTTAAATAATATTGTTACTATAACGTTACTAAATTATTATAAAGCAATTTTCCCTGGTATTATCTTGGGGAATGTACAACACAACACTGGTAAATTCAATATGAGATAGTGGTAAGCGTAAATAATACGCGGAAAATAGACCTGGACGATAACGGCCCCGGACAAAATTTAAATTGCGATTCCGTATGCATAGAGTTTCCTCGTTCGCAAAACATAACAACTCTTCCGGTCAGAACTTCTTTCCTCTGCTATATTTGCATGCAATGTGCTTGCCTGTGTATCATTTCCATTGAGCTCTACCGTGATCAGAGGATAACAGGAGATAGATTTCATGTTGCCTCTGTAAACTCTGCATTTCTTCATCTTCCAAAGATGTCTTTAGGGTTTAATGCAGGAATTACCTTAAACAGAATATTACAGTTTATTGGGTCTTAAGAAATAAACGAATAAAAAAGTATTAAAATTAAACTAGTGAAACCCCGTCAAGAATGATGGATTATTCAATTATAGATTTAGTGAATTAACTGATACCGGATGAATTTTAAATGAAATTGTAACAAAATACCTTCGTATTATCAATGATTATTAAGAAATCTATATTTGTAACACCTTTGTATATTTCAATTTTCAGCATTGAATTTTGCTAGAAAAATTATCAGCGAAGGTATAAATAATA
>KZ308189.1:1568041-1580031 GCA_000376725.2 Ladona fulva
TATATTATATATATAAGTGATCGCTATATATATATAATATAAGTGATCGCTACCTAGGTTCAGTGAACGCTACCTAGGCGAGGCTCACTGTACAGTGAACGCCACCTGCAGTAGGGCTCGCTGTACAGTGCTCCCTACCGGTTAAGTGCTCCGTGCCTCCTACACCGGCTCCTTAATTGTATAGGGCGAGGCCAACTATGGCTTCATATATTTCTTGTATTAGCTATTTTATTGAAAATGTATCCAATACTATTAAAATCTCTAGGAAATGACATTGTATAACAATTTAAAATAAGAAGCGAATTATTTTTATAGACTACATGATTCTTTCACTCTGTCTTAAAGGGATCATACGAAAAAATAATACCTAAAGACTTTTAAATTAGTAAAAATATGTTTCGTTGTTCTTTACGGGGGAGCCCTTTGAGCTAGATATTCTGGGAACACTTTTTCACTTGAAATTTTATGAGTGGCTCGGGCCTCAAGGTATCACGCATGAGATTTAGTAATGTGCGCTTTCCGCTTTGAATTCCCTCCTCAGGGACAGCCTTGGACGAAGCAGCACAATATTCTGCGTGTCTAAAACCGTTCGACAGGCTGGCGTAGTGGGTCGAGGCACCTAGATGCGACGCTACTGTCTCGGGTTCGAATCCGGTCGCGGGCGCTTCCGGGATTAGAGGACCGCCAACCCCACCGGAAGCTTTTTCTTCATCCTAACTTCGGAATAAACGGATTCGAGCCCGTACTTTAGTGTTGCGGGAGCCTCAAACCCGCACCCAGCCCTCGAACCCGCTTGGCGGGCGGCCAAATCGTTTATTCGTATCAGTTTTACATTATTTCTTTTTCGGCTGCAAGAATTTATACTGAACGTCATTCCAGTTTATCACTTTCAAAAACAATTTCACTGCTGGGCTCAAATTTCGGCAAAAAACAGTTTTAGAATCCAGGCAACCCACTAACAATGTCAGTAATTAACACGCAGTAAATTGTGAGTGGGTTGTCTGTATTTAAAAATGATTTTCACAGCTTAGGCCCAGCAGTGCAACGTTCTGAAATGGAAAACGCAAAAAGGAATTAGTCAGAAATTTGTTTACCTATAATAACTGAATCATTCAATCCACACAAACAGTGAGACAAAATATTAAAACGAGCAGCATATGATACTTTCGAATTTCGAACTAGGATAAAAGAGTGACTAAGCTCTCCATAAATAACATACACCCGAATAATTTTATAGTAATTGCGGTATAGAACTAAAAAAAATCACGTTGTCGTTGATTCCCAATAAAATTAGAAAACAATTAAGAAAATTCTGAAGAAATAAAGTATTTATAAGAAAAAGTTTGATTCACGAAAGATGAGTTGAGTAACCTACCGGTTCTTTAACCGTAAAAACTACTGCACTGACCGCGAAACCGAGGTAAACCTATTTATCCAAAATCTCAACATACAGTTAACGCTCCTGAGTGACTTAACAACATAGTAGCGAAACAACAGGAAACCTTGACGCAAAATTCAATGAAAGAAATGGCGAGCTTTCATATTACTTTTCTAAATAGCCCGAATCTTGTTCTTCCCTCTAAAATTCATTAGATTCGGAAGTCCCGACGTATATTTTTAATACAAAATAACCAATGGTTATCCTGATAAAGGCATTCTATTATCCTTTGCATTCTATTAGTCACATGTATCAAGAGGGAAATAAATTAGAATGATAAATGAAAAACGGTGAATCGCCGTTATTTATGAATGTGATCGAATGTTACATTTGTTGAAAATAGCATATTTATGATGATCAGTTGAGCATTACAATGTTATTATTTTATTTATTTTTCTACAATAAAGAAAGAACAACACGAATTGCATCATTATTGGGGATAATGAAGCAAGCATTCTCATTGAAATTATGACGGAGAAATAATTAAATCGACCTACCTTACAATTTTAATCATAAAAATGTTTATCATTGCTTAATTAGAAGTAGAGATGGAATTATGACCCTTAAAGAGGAATTATTCCATCTATTGATTTTCATTTGCAATGCGAGGGGCGAAGGAAACAATATGCAAATTGGAAAAGACTAAAGATTTTCAACAGAGATAAAAAGGCTCTGAAAACAACATTACGTAGAAGCGAGTAAGAATATTGGACTTAAGTTTTAATCTTATAAATCCAAACTACGGAATATTATGAATAAAACTATAAGAAAGATAGTGTTTGATGATTAGCAGATATTGGATAAAATAGATTCAAATGGAGGAAAAACAAACTTTTACAAATCATAAAATAATTGAGGTATTAAAGAGCTTGATAGGAGGAAAGGAAAGATTCCCGTCAACCGCATTTATTGGTTTTTAAAATTGTTATGAGCCGGCCGGACGAAAATGGAGCATTTGCCAAGACATTTCTAGCAATGGTGACTGACTCTAAGGATATATGTAAGCACAATTGATAAGAAGGACCTTAAGTACTTTATGCAAATGTATAAATCTATAGAAATCAGATATCCATGTCTTTAGAACGCTCTGGAGAGATTTATTTCCAGTAGTTTAATCAAAAGGTCACAAGGTTGTGGCATTTAATTTCACAGCATACACATTTACAAAAGACAGCAGTACATTACGTGAACGTGATAAAACGGTGATAATTTTTTTGCGCCTTCCTTGTCTGTGCTTTTCAAAGAAAAATAGTGTTGTAATGTGTCGCTAAATGTATCATAATGGTTAAAGTATTCACTTTCAATGCCTAAGATTAATCTGATACAAAGTTAACTCTAAGCACGTCTACTATTTGCCGAAAACATATCACGAGCTTATAAAATTTCGAACTTATTTATTGGTCTTTTGTACCAGTTAGTTGTCAGCTTTTTTTATTAAATGTACGATATAATGGGTAATATTGCATGCTCTATCTTTCTATAGAATTCGTTACAACCTGTAAATATGTTTTAGAGAATTAAATGTATTGATTTAGGATAGTAGTTGTAGTGTGAAAGCGGTGAAAGTGGTTCAGCAACTAAGGTCATTACGCTCGAAGGAATCCCCTCCTGCAATCGAACCCGGGACCATTTCCAGCATAGGCGAACGCGCAGCCCACTTGGCCATTCGGGATCCTTAGTGTTTTTAAATATTTATTCATTAGCAATTCTTTTATTATAATTTTAAACATTTTACCATAAGTAAAATCCTATTATTTAGAGATTAGGTTGATGATCAAAATGCTTTGGTCAGTGCTAAATTACCAACGTAAACATACGTGAATGTAAGGTTTCGGCGTTTGTTACAAAGAAGAGTAGTATTTTCCTTAAATTAATCAACAGAAAGCTTCCCAGATTTATACTGGAGTGATAAAGTTTTTTTTCAATTTCTAATAATTGCTATCATTATTATAGTAATTTAAACCATCTAAATTATTTACAATTAGGTCTAAAATAATTATAATGACCAAATTGATTTATCGATTTTATTTATTTAGAAAGAAATATCTGAGTATTTTAAAATTAGGGTAATATCCACAGTTGCAACCATTCCGTAAAACTGGAGAACTATTTCAATGCACGATATCCTTTCGTGGAAAGCGTGGATTCGTGTTTTATCTTCTAGCGAGTAGTTTGTTGTTGTCGCAGTTACGCTCGCTTAATCTTGCTACATATTCACTGCGGTGCCTTTTAACACATGTTGGACACGTGAAGGAATAATAAATTCCAAGTTTCAAGGACTCTGTCCTTCTAGAGGATTGAAATGAGAAAGAGAATACTGCTCGAGCCCAAAAGTTACATTCTTAATTGTATACTAATTTAATTATCGAAATTCGTCACTTGTTTTAGCTGTTTGCTATTATTACGTCCAGATCTGAGGTTAATTCATCAAAACCAGCTATATGAGCTAATATATAAACCCGTGATTTTATGAGGATATAATTGCATTAGGAAATAATCGGCTTTGAATTTTTCATTTGAAGCCCTCGACGCTTCACGATTAATGTTTCAATCAGTCAATTACTTATTATTAATAATCGAGTATCAGCTGCTAGCAATCATTGGTGCGATATTAATTTGTGAAGCTGACAAAGAATTAATAACTGAACCATGAACCTTTCACTTACGTTTTCATAATTTAAGTTCATCGGGGGATCATATCTTCTTCTGCAGGAAATTACAGCCGTATATATCACGTCTTTCGTTTTTATGACCGCATTCCTTAATTTCAGGTGGAGTTAAAGTTAGTATTTTCCTTTCCTCTACTATACTCTTGTGGGTTTGAGGTTAGGAAGTGGTGAACAATCATAGACACAAAGTTTCTATTACTACTCACCGCTAAGAAGTAAGTTTTCTTTGGTGATTAAGCTATTACTTCTTATTTAGGTATCGTTTAAAATATTTACTAAAATGGGTGCATTAATACCTTTGGTCAGGATATATTGTATTTTAATGGTGAAAATTATTTAGATAATAGCAGAAAAGTTGAGCTGAAAAATGGTTCATACAAGGTATATGTGATGAATAACCTAACTTCAAGAGGCTTTGATGCTTTGAGAGATGGAGTGGTGTGAGAATTCTTTGATGGCGATAGCAATGGAAAAGTTAAAAAATATAAGATCACTCCTTCTTGCTTCCCCCTGAGAAACGTTTTTCAAGCAGTTAATTCTGAATTAAATGACGATTTCAACCAGATCCTTTAGATTATCGTTATTTAGGATCCTGAGATTATTCAGATTATACGTGAGAGATGTCCAAGCATGTAAACCATACATTTGTCATAGTTTATTAACTATAATGTCGCAACGACTGCGTTAGCCTATGGGTGGGAAACGAAAAGTAATTGAAAATATTATATAAATAAAGTTACTTAAATTTATATTATATATTAAATATTTTTCATTCGATTCATTTCCTTTAGATATATACCAAATTGTCTAACGAGAAAGATAGCCCATGGAATTCTCGACCTCACCACTACCAAAACAAATATAACCGACATCATGGAATTTTCGGCAAATCTTCAATTACCGACTTAATTATTAGTTATTATCCTTCAATATCCATTCTCGTGTAAATTGAGCGCCACTGCTGATAAGTTACTCCTGATCCCACCAGATGATGATGCACACCGCCAGTAAGGATAATAAGATACATGGTCTAACGTATTCTTCTACAATTTTGGTTTTATTAGAAGAGTCCATTACTTCCATTTACTTCTATATTTTGACTATTATGATGAAAAAATCATCGAAAAAAATGTTCATTGAAATATATCTCAAGAGACAAAATCTCCAACAAAATCTAAAGTTTGGAATAAAAATGTAAAATATTACTTTTAATTATTTTAAGTTTGACATGGTAATTAATAAATTTTCAGTGGTAATTTGCCCAGCTAAAGGTTTTTGAATTGCATACTTGCTTTTGTTACCTTCATTAGTCTATACCTTTAACCGCGTCAACCTTTATTTAATTACTTATTTACCGTAATTTCACGTTACCTCTTCAGCATTTCACCTATGTACCGAGCTTTATTTAATTAAAACTAATTTCTCAATTTAACAGTAACAAACTCAGTCGGCCAAGCGAAAGCGTCAGGTTTAAAATGTGTGGTATAGTATTTATTAAAGTTTTTCCAATCATATTTCGTTATGATTTACCACCAAGTAAAGGCCGAAACCATCTCCGCTATTTTAAAATGTTCGTTAATTTGTCTTTGTAAAATGTTTGAAACAACATACATAAAAATAGGTAGTAATAGTACATTATGCTATAAAATAAACTATTTCGTCAATTCTAAGGTCAACTTTTATTAGTCAACTATTAAGTCAATGAATTCCAGTCAGTCTTGTAAAAAGTGGTAGAATTTAGAATATTCTATAGTTGAAAATTACCTTAGCAAATATGTTGTGAATAGAATAAACTACGCTCGTGCCGAAATATATTTTCTTCAAAGCCGCATAACCACGAACGCCATCGGCTGTATTCCAAAACGTAGGTTGCATAATCCTCCAAAGATTTTTCTTTATCAACATAAAGTTGGGATGAATTCTTCCGGATACTATTCTTTCCGTATCTCATTAAATGTACCGAAACGACCAACGAAGTTAGGTGGGATAGAAACCAACACGGGTCTAGCCTAGCAAATTAAAGACTCGGTCCAATTTAAGATGAATTTCTCTTATTAACCCTGAATACGTCATGTATCAGAAACGATTTCACTTAGAATCGGTTAAAATTATCTCAAGCGGTTGAATTAAAAGTTTGATGAATGCTAGTAAAAATATGCTCGACTCATTAATGTTGTGCTGTTTGACATTTCATACATTCAGCAACCGTAATACAAAAATCAAACGCAAAATATCAGGATTGGGTAAATACCTAGCGATCGTCATCCTTTTGAACGAGGAAAACGTACCCTCGGAATTAATATTCTGATCGCGCGAGGTAATAAAATACAAGCTGTTTGCATCCGATCCTTCTCTTTAAGGGAAAAAAACTCTAATCGATACCGAGCGTTAATGGAATACGGGCGAGGAAGAAAAAATCAGTTATTCATAAAACGGAGAAAAAAGAATTTCCGATGCAATTATAGAGGTACGCTGAAAAGTGTTTCTCCCAACTACTCCATCCGTTTTTGCACAATCCCATACCCCACAAAAGAGGCTACATCAGCATTCAGTTTTTCCTTTTTGTATGGCGCCAAATATCTGAGAAAATGAGCAGTAGAGCTCATAAACCTACATTTGCAGGTACGCTTTTAATGCCGTCTGGAGTAAAGGAAAGAGTATTGCGCGAGCGGGGATTTTATTGGGTGAGGGTCATTGAAAACTTAACATAGCTCTTTCTAATTAATTTTTCATTAGCTCCTCATTTTTCGAACTATAACCGGCAATATTTTGCTGAATGGAATCAATTATAGTACGCACGATGGATTTAAAATGTACTGTTCAAAGCCATCCATTAGGTGATTTTAATGAAGTATTACATATTGTCTCTTATAGTTAATATTTTCTACTTATCGTGCTCCTGCAAGATAACGCGCATTTCAATATTTCCTTTTGACTGCGGCAATTTTATAGCAATGTCCATTTAGAAACATTTTTTTATGTTCAATGCAAAAACTACGCCGGAAATACCTTCATTTGCATAATGAACGAGGAAATAAAATTTACACCGAAATTGAAATTTGCTTCAGTTGTTCATGGTATATCCAATTTCTATTGCATGTCGTGCCTTATCTCTTTCTGTATAAATAACGTTTTCAACTGAAAACACGGTAATTTGGTTTTCATGATTATCTTCGGCAAAAGAGCTTACAATTAGTTGGGTGAATTCTAAGAGGCACCTTAATATCAGAAAATAGTACAAAATATCGCCTTAAGTAAAATACGAAGTATAAGTATTTACTGAAGAACTGAAATAATCAGAAGCTGTTATAAACCACAACATCTAAACTACTTATTAAATAAGATATGAAGTATCGCCTTAAGTATTTAAATTATTTACTGAACAACTGAAATAATCAGAAGCAATTATAAACCACTGCATCTAAACTATATATTAAGTATTTATTAAGTATTTGCATCAACGTTTTATAGGCGTTTGCGATCCCTCCTCACCTTCCAATGTCAAGTCCCGCTGTCGTTGATGAACTTCTTTCCTCTTTCACATACAGTTGATGATGTGATGACATACTATAGAGGCTTTCATTGAATAGCTGTATATTTTCGCAATAAGACATGTATTAATTTAATCTGAGATGGATTCTCCGTATGCGAGAGGCCATAGCGCCTGCTTCTCCTTGCTCCCAATTCGCGGATGCTCCAAATAAGTTACGTAAGGAGCTGAGATATCTTAAGGGAATCCAAGAGATCAAAACAGTTCGATTGGATTCCGGAGGCGCCCACCAAATCAACACGTCAACGCGACTCCGACCTTCACTAAAACAAAATCCCTCCCTTCTGCCATCGATCGAACTCGACAATTGCATAGCTATGTATTTCCATTATTGCTTAAACCAACTTATTTAGACACCGCTTGGGGGCGACGTATACGTGCCGTTTCTGTATCTACCTTGTCACTGTTTACCCAATGGTTTTCATATCGTACCGCTATTGGGAACACCATTGAGGACTTCCGTTTGTTGCTATGACGACGCTGTATCTCTGGAAGAATACATACCTCTGCTCAAACATCCATCAATCCACCCTTGCGAATTCCACCAGGAATCAATACGTCCTTTATCGATTACTAAATAATGTAGCAACTGGCTGTGATCCTCTTTCTCTCTGCACCCATCTATCACCCGGCGACCTCTCCTCCAGCCCCTCCCCCTCATTCACTCAGCCCCCCTCTCTTATCCTCCATCCCTCTCTCATCGTTTTTGAAACTCGACGGACCACGAATGCTTTTCCGGCTCATTCGTCGCACCGCAAAAATAAATACTCGAAAAATTACTGACTGATATCAGCGTATCTTCCGAAATCAAACGTCACGGGTGTTTTACATTTTGAAACGTTTCTGCGATTAATGCAACGGATTAATTTCTCCTTTTTTTCCCGCTTATTTTTTTTTTGAAATATTCAAATGGACGGAAGCGCGGAATACGGATTTTACTTATTTTTTCGGATGAAGCGAAAGCTTTTCGGCACTCCTTCCGTTCGATTTATCACCCCCCTCCTTCCCCACTCTTGGTGAGATATTTTTATGCGTTTTTCCCCTAAAGTTAAGATAGATATAGTTAATTTTTTTAAACGCTCCCGATCGATTATTCAACGCGTCCCGTTAAATCAGAAAGTGGGACTTTTTACATTCACTCCTTTCTTTATGTTCAGTAATACAGTAATTTCTCGTAAAAATTGTACAAGAGATACACACGTGGGTAAACAGTGAAAGCATCGGTAATTATGAAACATAGCGTTACTCATCTCGTATTCGTTATTCTCTCAAGCTAAACTACAGTCAGCAGTATGAATAGCCAAATTCAAAAATACGAAATGCTGAATGTGAAAGAATATTTTGCAGAATATTGCATTCATAAGTAAAGCTATCAGCCATACATTTTGTAATATAAGAATAATAAATATTACACCTACATTAGAGCTCTTTCACGTATATGTTTTTCGTATTTACCGAGTTTGGGCAATGGGTGAAAACAAATATCCACACCTCGGAGTGTGTATTTCCATTTTCGCAATACCCGAAGGGAGCCCAATCCAAACAAAATCAGAGGAGTGTGTGGAATGAAGTCCTAATTCCGCGGATTGGGTACTTTGATTAACGCAGTGGTCGAAATGAAAGTTTCCTTCGGGTATTGCGAAAATGGAAACGGACCCTGGAGTGGGTATTTCATTTAGCCCATTTTCATAATTTCGCTATTTCGCGTGAAAAACGTATCGCTGTTCTTTGCCAACATAATTTTAACTCACAAATACTATAATTATAATTGAATAACTTTCATTGAAAAATACAAATAACACAAAAAAGTACTTTTCGAACTTTTTAAAACTAAATTTAAGAAAATTTTACGATATCTACGAACTATATAATGAGAAATTTTGCAGTCTGAATACTAAACTACAGATTATGTAAATGCGAAGCTTGCAGAGCCACAAGTAATCGTAGTTGTATTGCTTAAAGTTCTTCGACAGCTGAGGACATTTCGCCCCGGGCATAGAATCGGTACCGCTTTCAACGAAAGTTAACGCCCTACCCAATTGGCTATCCGGGAGCCCGCTCATGCAATCTCTACCAATAAATCTTAAAGGAAGATGTTAAAGTGACTTTCACTGTACACCTATTTGTTAAATCAACTAATTGAATGAAAATTATAAAATATATTGTGGCACGGTAGACGTTCTTCATTCATTTTATCTTCATATATTCTTGCGATGAAGTCATGGGCTAAGCAGTAAATGAATTGAAATATGATAGAATGATTATTTTCTTTTTCTAACAGTACGCTCATTATGCATAGGCGTTGGTTAGTCAGAACTCTNAGATGAGTTGAGTAACCTACCGGTTCTTTAACCGGATCAGAAAAAAAATCTGCGACAGAAAAAAATCTACGGTAGTTATTTATGTTCAAATAGAATCAATAGAAATGTCTTTCTGTTGCATTATTCAAGTAATCTTATTGCTAAAAATTTTTAAATAGAAAATTATTTTAACGCCGGTGTAGGAGGCACGGAGCACCTAACCGGTAGGGAGCACTGTATAGTGAATCGTACCTAAGGTAGCGATCACTATACAGTGAACCCTACCTAAGGTAGCGCTCACTGTACAGTGCTCCCTGCCTGCTGGGCGAGGTACACTTAATCTGGGCACGTCACTTAACATGTAATATTTAAGAAATAGTAATGAGAAGAACACCAAATGGTATCTAAGTAGCTTGATTATATAAGATCGTATATTATGCATCATTACGATGAACTCACAATGAACAATGAAGTAAATATATTCAAATACAAAAACAAAGAAGAAATTGAAATTAAACGAAAGACAAATCATCATATGAAGGGCGACGAGACCTTCATAGGCGGTGTACGGAACGCGGAGTATGATGGTAGTGTACCGCAGTAGGTGTACGATAGGCGGTTAATGGCAGTCGGTTTATGGTAGACGGTGTATGGCAGGTGGTGTGTGGAAGGTGGCATATCGCACTCGATGTATGNAAATTATTATATTTATCATATCCGTAGGATATTATATGAAGGTCGACGAGACCTACATCGTCCTAAACAATGTTTAATTTTTATGTTTTTCCTCTAGAGTTATTTGTATCAAAGATGTTTGTTGTGCCGTTAAAGTATACATATATATCTAAACTTATGATAAAACTATAAAGCGATTTTCGAAAAATTTGTAGATTTGGCTATTAGGGGTGACATCGAGGATAAAACATCACTTATTTAAATTGTTTTCTATCTGTTATCGTATCACGCAAAAACTATCCAACCGATTTTGATGAAATTCGGCAGGATGATAAAGTATTTCTTGAGTAGGTAGATAAGCTACTTTGTATTTACCTGACTGTCCACGATTCGACTCCAGACGAAGTAGAAGTTCTAATTTTCCCAATAACTCCAAAACTAAACGTAGTCGAGCTTTCAAAATTGGTATATTGCCCCTGTTTCCAGTTTAAATACATTGAGCGCCTTTTCAAAACTTTCTACCGTATGCCATAAGGTTTTTTCGCTTAGTGGTCACAGGTTCGATGCTAGGACAATTCGTATAAGAAACTTTTCAAAAATTCCTTTAGGGTATTTTCCGTTAAGATAGAACGTTAAAATTCACGACATCAATGGAAGATACAGATTTTTATCGTATGCCGTGAAGATTTTTGCCCTAGTGGTCACAAGTTCGATGCTAGGACGCATCTAATTGCGCCCATAAGGGATATACAGGAAGTCTTCTTCAAAATTTCTTTCTGGCCACTTACCGAAAAGCGAAATTGCTATAACTCGGCAAATGAAGAGTATTTTTGGTTTTATTTTATATCAAAGCCTAAGAACTCCTAAAATGATCCTTGGTTCGACTCCAGGGCGGATTAAGTATTTCTCCGTAAGAAATTTACAGGAAACCCGGATAATAATTTGAGGTACTTTCAATTTCAAAAGAAATTTTGAAAAAGACTTCTTGTATATCCCTTATGGGGGCAATTAGATGCGTCCTAGCATCGATTCTGTAACCACTAGGGCAAAAATCATTACGGCATACGATAGAAATCTATATCTTCTATCGATGTCGTGAATTTCAACGTTCTATCTTAACGGAAAATATCCTAAAGTAATTTTTGAAAATTCGTTTATACGAATTGTCCTAGCATCGAACCTGGGGCCAGTAGGACGAAACTCCTTATCCCATTCTATAGGAAACTTCATCTTCTAACGACTCCGTATATTTTAACGTTCTATCTTAATGGAAAGTACCATAAACGAATTTTTAAACAAATATATATGAAAATATTTATAATTCATAAAATACACTTATAATATAAAACTTATTTTGT
>KZ308189.1:1580337-1660433 GCA_000376725.2 Ladona fulva
TTTATTAGTCAACTATTAAGTCAATGAATTCCAGTCAGTCTTGTAAAAAGTGGTAGAATTTAGAATATTCTATAGTTGAAAATTACCTTAGCAAATATGTTGTGAATAGAATAAACTACGCTCGTGCCGAAATATATTTTCTTCAAAGCCGCATAACCACGAACGCCATCGGCTGTATTCCAAAACGTAGGTTGCATAATCCTCCAAAGATTTTTCTTTATCAACATAAAGTTGGGATGAATTCTTCCGGATACTATTCTTTCCGTATCTCATTAAATGTACCGAAACGACCAACGAAGTTAGGTGGGATAGAAACCAACACGGGTCTAGCCTAGCAAATTAAAGACTCGGTCCAATTTAAGATGAATTTCTCTTATTAACCCTGAATACGTCATGTATCAGAAACTATTTCACTTAGAATCGGTTAAAATTATCTCAAGCGGTTGAATTAAAAGTTTGATGAAAGCTAGTAAAAATATGCTCGACTCATTAATGTTGTGCTGTTTGACATTTCATACATTCAGCAACCGTAATTCAAAAATCAAACGCAAAATATCAGGATTGGGTAAATACCTAGCGATCGTCATCCTTTTGAACGAGGAAAACGTACCCTCGGAATTAATATTCTGATCGCGCGAGGTAATAAAATACAAGCTGTTTGCATCCGATCCTTCTCTTTAAGGGAAAAAAACTCTAATCGATACCGAGCGTTAATGGAATACGGGCGAGGAAGAAAAAATCAGTTATTCATAAAACGGAGAAAAAAGAATTTCCGATGCAATTATAGAGGTACGCTGAAAAGTGTTTCTCCCAACTACTCCATCCGTTTTTGCACAATCCCATACCCCACAAAAGAGGCTACATCAGCATTCAGTTTTTCCTTTTTGTATGGCGCCAAATATCTGAGAAAATGAGCAGTAGAGCTCATAAACCTACATTTGCAGGTACGCTTTTAATGCCGTCTGGAGTAAAGGAAAGAGTATTGCGCGAGCGGGGATTTTATTGGGTGAGGGTCATTGAAAACTTAACATAGCTCTTTCTAATTAATTTTTCATTAGCTCCTCATTTTTCGAACTATAACCGGCAATATTTTGCTGAATGGAATCAATTATAGTACGCACGATGGATTTAAAATGTACTGTGCAAAGCCATCCATTAGGTGATTTTAATGAAGTATTACATATTGTCTCTTATAGTTAATATTTTCTACTTATCGTGCTCCTGCAAGATAACGCGCATTTCAATATTTCCTTTTGACTGCGGCAATTTTATAGCAATGTCCATTTAGAAACATTTTTTTATGTTCAAAGCAAAAACTACGCCGGAAATACCTTCATTTGCATAATGAACGAGGAAATAAAATTTACACCGAAATTGAAATTTGCTTCAGTTGTTCATGGTATATCCAATTTCTATTGCATGTCGTGCCTTATCTCTTTCTGTATAAATAACTTTTTCAACTGAAAACACGGTAGTTTGGTTTCCATGATTATCTTCGGCAAAAGAGCTTACAATTAGTTGGGTGAATTCTAAGAGGCACCTTAATATCAGAAAATAGTACAAAATATCGCCTTAAGTAAAATACGAAGTATAAGTATTTACTGAAGAACTGAAATAATCAGAAGCTGTTATAAACCACAACATCTAAACTACTTATTAAATAAGATATGAAGTATCGCCTTAAGTATTTAAATTATTTACTGAACAACTGAAATAATCAGAAGCAATTATAAACCACTGCATCTAAACTATATATTAAGTATTTATTAAGTATTTGCATCAACGTTTTAAAGGCGTTTGCGATCCCTCCTCACCTTCCAATGTCAAGTCCCGCTGTCGTTGATGAACTTCTTTCCTCTTTCACATACAGTTGATGATGTGATGACATACTATAGAGGCTTTCATTGAATAGCTGTATATTTTCGCAATAAGACATGTATTAATTTAATCTGAGATGGATTCTCCGTATGCGAGAGGCCATAGCGCCTGCTTCTCCTTGCTCCCAATTCGCGGATGCTCCAAATAAGTTACGTAAGGAGCTGAGATATCTTAAGGGAATCCAAGAGATCAAAACAGTTCGATTGGATTCCGGAGGCGCCCACCAAATCAACACGTCAACGCGACTCCGACCTTCACTAAAACAAAATCCCTCCCTTCTGCCATCGATCGAACTCGACAATTGCATAGCTATGCATTTCCATTATTGCTTAAACCAACTTATTTAGATACCGCTTGGGGGCGACGTATACGTGCCGTTTCTGTATCTACCTTGTCACTGTTTACCCAATGGTTTTCATATCGTACCGCTATTGGGAACACCATTGAGGACTTCCGTTTGTTGCTATGACGACGCTGTATCTCTGGAAGAATACATACCTCTGCTCAAACATCCATCAATCCACCCTTGCGAATTCCACCAGGAATCAATACGTCCTTTATCGATTACTAAATAATGTAGCAACTGGCTGTGATCCTCTTTCTCTCTGCACCCATCTATCACCCGGCGACCTCTCCTCCAGCCCCTCCCCCTCATTCACTCAGCCCCCCTCTCTTATCCTCCATCCCTCTCTCATCGTTTTTGAAACTCGACGGACCGCGAATGCTTTTCCGGCTCATTCGTCGCACCGCAAAAATAAATACTCGAAAAATTACTGACTGATATCAGCGTATCTTCCGAAATCAAACGTCACGGGTGTTTTACATTTTGAAACGTTTCTGCGATTAATGCAACGGATTAATTTCTCCTTTTTTTCCCGCTTATTTTTTTTTTGAAATATTCAAATGGACGGAAGCGCGGAATACGGATTTTACTTATTTTTTCGGATGAAGCGAAAGCTTTTCGGCACTCCTTCCGTTCGATTTATCACCCCCCTCCTTCCCCGCTCTTGGTGAGATATTTTTATGCGTTTTTCCCCTAAAGTTAAGATAGATATAGTTAATTTTTTTAAACGCTCCCGATCGATTATTCAACGCGCCCCGTTAAATCAGAAAGTGGGACTTTTTACATTCACTCCTTTCTTTATGTTCAGTAATACAGTAATTTCTCGTAAAAATTGTACGAGAGATACACACGTGGGTAAACAGTGAAAGCATCGGTAATTATGAAACATAGCGTTACTCATCTCGTATTCGTTATTCTCTCAAGCTAAACTACAGTCAGCAGTATGAATAGCCAAATTCAAAAATACGAAATGCTGAATGTGAAAGAATATTTTGCAGAATATTGCATTCATAAGTAAAGCTATCAGCCATACATTTTGTAATATAAGAATAATAAATATTACACCTACATTAGAGCTCTTTCACGTATATGTTTTTCGTATTTACCGAGTTTGGGCAATGGGTGAAAACAAATATCCACACCTCGGAGTGTGTATTTCCATTTTCGCAATACCCGAAGGGAGCCCAATCCAAACAAAATCAGAGGAGTGTGTGGAATGAAGTCCTAATTCCGCGGATTGGGTACTTTGATTAACGCAGTGGTCGAAATGAAAGTTTCCTTCGGGTATTGCGAAAATGGAAACGGACCCTGGAGTGGGTATTTCATTTAGCCCATTTTCATAATTTCGCTATTTCGCGTGAAAAACGTATCGCTGTTCTTTGCCAACATAATTTTAACTCACAAATACTATAATTATAATTGAATAACTTTCATTGAAAAATACAAATAACACAAAAAAGTACTTTTCGAACTTTTTAAAACTAAATTTAAGAAAATTTTACGATATCTACGAACTATATAATGAGAAATTTTGCAGGCTGAATACTAAACTACAGATTATGTAAATGCGAAGCTTGCAGAACCACAAGTAATCGTAGTTGTATTGCTTAAAGTTCTTCGACAGCTGAGGACATTTCGCCCCGGGCATAGAATCGGGACCGCTTTCAACGAAAGTTAACGCCCTACCCAATTGGCTATCCGGGAGCCCGCTCATGCAATCTCTACCAATAAATCTTAAAGGAAGATGTTAAAGTGACTTTCACTGTACCCCTATTTGTTAAATCAACTAATTGAATGAAAATTATAAAATATATTGTGGCACGGTAGACGTTCTTCATTCATTTTATCTTCATATATTCTTGCGATGAAGTCATGGGCTAAGCAGTAAATGAATTGAAATATGATAGAATCATTATTTTCTTTTTCTAACAGTACGCTCATTATGCATAGGCGTTGGTTAGTCAGAACTCTTCAGTAATGCATGTCGCTGCATAAAATTTGCTATGGAAGTGTACGGAGAATTTTACTCCATTTTTACAATTTTTTACTATTTTTGCTAACAAGATATTCTTGAGTATTGGAGATTATAGAACATCTCAAAAATCAATTCCAAACTATTTAAATATTTTTAATTTCATTAAAAGTAAAACAATCAATATATTTTAATATATTAAAGCTTTAGTATCGATATTGAAATGAGAGTATTGATATTATAATAACATATTATAATATGTTATGAAAACATTTTGGCGATATCCGAAAGACGTAGAAAAAAATTTTGAGTTAGAAAATCGCACGCCTTAGGAAGCGTGTATGATTTAGCCCCTCGGGAGCGATATGGATTTCTTGCATTTCGACACGCCGCTGTAAGGGAACATGACGTCTGTCGATTTAGAAGTTAGATAGCAAGTCCATACGAGTTAAACTGCCAAAACAGGTTTATACGATTCGAATGTCTGTGTCTCTGAGCTTTATTTGATGGACCGAATATCCTTTAAATGTCCCTTAAATCTTGCCTCGTCGACCCTTCTGGCATCTTTTTCACAGACAATGGCGGATTTTACTGCATCAAATCTTCGAAGCGACGCCTAAGTATCCTTGACATCCTCTGGAACCATTGATACGCCCATCATTGCATTTATACTTTCCGCGGATAAATAGGAAAAAATAAAACGAATTCTCGGATAAAAAAGTCTTTTTTTCCAACTGAGACGGAAAACGTGGATGTAGCTTCATTGAGTATGTTGTGAGTTCTTCTCTGGCGTTATCTATGTTAGTTTGTCAGCATTTAAAATTCAGAGAATTCTCTTCATGGAACTAGGAAGAGAAATATTTCAAAATTTCCCGCAAAACAAGTAAGTTCACAAATTTTATAGGTAAACGTTCGGGTAGATACTGATTTATGGGAAGTATCTTTGGGAAGTATGTCACTAACGAATGAGATTAACTACACGAAAGCATTTTGTATCCTATATATTACGATTTTAATCCAAGCTATACCCATTACTTACTCATCAAAGCGTTAAAATTATGTTAGTGAGTGGCATATTTTCTCAGCATTAGCTAGATTCTGTTACTTATACTATCATTAATCCTTCTACATGATTTATCTTCCATTGTTTATTGAAATTACTTCTTTTAACTACGAGTTAACCAAGGAAAATAACATTTCGATTTCGAATATCAGTATTTTACTAAGCTTCTAACACAGGAGCTCTGGGAGATTTCGTTTGGCCTTAATTTTATGTAAAAAAGGGAAAATTCTCTGCCTCGGGGAATTGTAATGAAAATTTCCTGTGAATTCTTTCAAATCAAATTTTAAATTGATGCACTAACTTATATCAGACTACTATACTTCTTCCTGCTTACGGAATTAATTAGGTATATTTCCAACGACAAGTTCTAACGAAAATTAATTTGAAAAATATTCCTAGAAAAATAGCCATATTTAATATACCAGGAAATAATTTCTAAATGAAAATACGTGACCTGGAGAGAGAATAGTAATCTTGCACTCTTTTGACATTATAAAGCGTTATTTCTAATTTTATCTACATTTCGTTCATTTTTATTCAACGTTGAAAGATATAATTAAACTAATATCTATTGCAATACTCAGCGTATCTAGCGGTCGTACGATAAGTTAATATCATAGCCAGTTTTTTAATTATAAGATATTAAAATGAATATTCTCTAGCGAGATATGGTGGAATTCCCTTACAAATGAAATAATAACTACAACTTGTACTTTTCCACAAATATATTTTGGTTAGCAACCAATGGTTTCGAACTTTCAGTTCATCTTCAGGCTTAGGCCTAACTGAAGTTGTAATTATTATTTCATTTATAAGGTATTATCTCGTACGAGCTTTTCATTCCTCTAGTTGCCCTTTATTCCATTGATATGATCCAGAAAGTTTCTATTAAGTAAAAAAAATCACCAAGAGGTGAATAAATATCCTTAAATCATGGTTAAACATGGATCAAATTTAGAATTGGAAATATTAATACGCGTAATAACTTATGTAAATCATTCTTTTGGGCAACTAATTTTTGTGATTTTCTGTATCCATACAATACTTCCGTCAAACGTCAAGGAAAAAATTACCTTTGTGGTTAAGTACTTAGTTCAACGGAATGACAGAAGCCAACAGCCAATTTCTTGCAGTACAGGGTACCTTAATAGGTACGGTATTGTAATTTTTTAAATACGAAAAATAAAAATCAAACACCAACGCACCATAACGTAGTAGAAATAAAATATACTTGTAGGGCGTGGAAATCAACGCTAAATTTGGTCTAGAAGGCGTTTTTCTATTTAAACATTCACTAACACTACCGTCAGAGGTGCTGTTTAATGAGAAAAATAATATCATTAATACAGGTCAGAATAATCAGTGTTCCCAGACACGCCATACAGTAGCTGTTAAAAAAAAACAGAAAATGAAGGCACATTTGTAACCCAACACAAATGAGACTCGCGCACAAACAAACATCACACACCGAAATCAAGCTCAGAATACATTAAATTCCGCGGATAGAATTAACGAGTTGGGACTTCGTGCGACAATGTGCATAAAATGTGAATGTCGACCAATCCGCCCGCCCGACACGTGAAAACAATTTTAAAGAACTAAAAGGGTCAGAAATGGAATAAACACAGATAGAAAGATTATTTTACGGATCGTGACCAAAGTTTTCGAAAAACGATCAACGAGAAGTTCGTATAAAACGGAAATTTTATCGCTCATAACTTGGGCCCATATGCTACGGAAACCCAACGCATTGAATAAATATTGCATGAATCAAGGGACGATTGCATTCGGAAATGCTATGGTATTATTTTCTGGGAGGAAAAACGCACAAATATACCATCATGGGCTCTGAAAATGGCCCAAACGTGTTCTAGGGACGCCGGAACGTGTTTAGATTTTTCCGGGGAAACAATATCCTTTCCTCCCCGGCTATTAGAAAAAGATAGAAGTGAGGGAGGGGCGTGGTGAAGTTAGAGCAGCAAAGGAGTATTCCCTGGAGAGCTAACTGGAGGGAAAACAACTCAAGTTGTTTGGTCACGTGACTAAAATGAGACCCGTAAGAAATGCTAAGCAAAGAACAGGAACGAGAAACGAAGGAAAGAAAAGAAGAGGAAAACTTGAGTCTTGAGAGGGAAAACGGCAAACAGAAGATGTGGAGGAAAAGAGGAAACAATATGGAGGAAATGAGGGACATGACGCTGGAGCTGTGTAGGAAATGGACCGATACGAGAAATTCTGACGCTGGATTATTGACAAAAACGGGAAAGCTGAGACGCTCGCCGGGAGAGAAATTTTTCGCTCGTGAATTTCTCTGTGGCTGGGATTGCAGGTTTTGGACATCCTAGCTTAAAAATTTTAATATTTCAGCTTACTGCCTCTAGTATACTCGTAGTTACTAGCTAATCTTTCTTAATGGTCCCTGAGAGTTTCCGAGTTTTATTATTGATGTGTATATTACTGATGTTTGAATTCTCTCAATTATTCTTAAAATAGTTTTTTGCTACTTTTCGTGGAGTATATTTTTATGGAATATTTTTCAATTCTTGTAATGCCTCAGATCTTTGGATCTTTGACGTAATGTTAACTGGTTTGAATTTATTTTTATTTTACATTCGTTATTGTTCTCATCAACTTTTGCAATTAAAACAGTGTATATTTACTTCCTTTACTTATGACCCCAATCTGTTCAAGTTTACGCAACTCGAAACTTTTGTATCTCGAAACACAGTTTTCCATTACGTCTTTTGATTTTTCGGTTCGTACATCGAAATAAAACAATCGAAATATCTACGGGTCTAAATGGAGTAAAAAAGCTCGTGTGTAGAGCGGTTCGTAAAGTCGATAATTAAAATAATTTTCTGTGGTATGGTGCATCATTAGTGTTAAGTACCCCGCTACAAATTGACTGGGTCCGGTGCCAGCATGAAGTTAATTTTCAATCACATTAGCTAAATTACTAAATGTAATTTAATTTATGAAAAGAGTGCAACTTTGACGATTGCTAAACTATCATACGAACCTATGTACATAATTATATACCTAAACATCCAATTCTAAATATAAAAAACACAACCCAGTCACCATTTCTAATTCTAACCCATGGATTAGTCGATGTTACACATACATTTAGAAACGAAAAGGAAAACAATGCATAGCAGTTTAGATAAAACTGATTAGAGATAACGATATTTAAATGTTAGTCCACCGATTTCCTAAAAAAATTGAATATTGAATTCTTTAAATTATGTATGTTTTCGTTTATCTTAGACATACTGATAGGCTTTAACAGCTGATAATATAATTCTAACTTCAATGCTTTTGGCAACGTATGATTTAAATGTATCAAAAAATAAACCTTTAAGATCTATCGCATTTTATCAATTAGAGTCCCAAACGTATTAACAAATCCTCATCACGCAAGTTAGTGATCTCCCGCCAGCTATGAAGTTGGCGTTCCCGATTATTCCCACATTTTACCGAATATCTGAAGTATTTGAGATCAGGAAACAAAATGTTTTCTCATAAGATAAGTGCGATTCCTGTTACAAGACAAATTATCGATTTGAGGCTGGAAATGCGTCGATATTAGTATGAGAAGACAAAAAATACGTTTGAAACTGAAACCTGTATACTCAAAGCCATAATACTCAAGGTAAATTGTGGTAATTAAGCATAGTAATTAGCATGGTAAACATGGTAAATGCATGGTAATTAAACTTAGAACTAAAACGGCGATTTCAGAAAACAGTTGCTGAGGGATTACCTCACTCATTCCGTCAAATGTTGGACGTATTTAAAGATAAGTTGAAAATTATAAGAATAATTTTTAAAGCATTATTTTCTGATCAGTATAGGTAATTCGTAGAGCAGCTGGCAATTCGATTTGGGCAAAGGTGTGTTCCATTATCAACTCGACTAGAAATCGACGTACGCCTGTCCTGCTTTATTTCCATGTCTTTGTTGAAAAGCGAAAACAAGCGAAAGCAATTTCGGCGGATTCTATCAGTTGGCATAATCCATCGACTAAGCCCAGATCATTCTATTACGCGCTTCAATAACCCTTCCAATTCCCTCCAAAGCGTCAACAGGGTAGGAATCAGTCGGAAGCAAGAAAATCTTTTGACGGAACAGAAGATCCCCAAACCTAGAAAATGAAGGAAAAGTCGATTTAAAAAAGGGTACAATTTTAAGCTATTATGAGGCGTATGGATTGGTGGTAGTTATCCATTCCGATTGTGGCAGAAATTTTTATATGCTCTAATTAAAAAGAAATTAAAAATCTTCATTTTTACAGCATTTGGCGGATAGGAAGAATCCGCGGAATTTTCAGCGTCACTGGATAATATTCCTGAGACTAATGTTATTTCAGAATAAAAAATATGGAATCGAAACGAAGGCAAAGGTTTTCTTTGGAAACCCAATGGTGCACTCAAACGAACGTATCTTTTCGAATGGAAACTGACGAATGAAATTTTTTTAATCGAATAGCAAATCAACTGTTTTTTCAATCGAATATTTTAATTGAGAAAGGTTTTACAAATTTCTTGTTTTTCCATACGGTAAGCATATAAATTTCTCAAGAATTATATAACCAAATCTCAGAAATAAAAAAATCAACGGTAGTGACAAAATCAAATTCTAACATGGGTGAGGGGATATAGTTTTCTGCTTTCTATTCACACTGGACGGAGGAAAGACCCTCCGATATCACCAGAAGGCAGCAATTCACACATCTACATAAATACCCTGCAAGCCGCCTTTCAGCGTGTGGCAGGAGGTGTAAACACCAAGCGTTCGAGTTACCTCTTTAGCTTAAAATTATCGCGTATCGTTTGGGGTAAGAATGAGTTCCTAAAACGACCTGTCCTCGCATCTATTTCTCTTATTTCACCCTCATATTCGGATCGGCCGTAGTAGCAGGGGGGTTGCATAATACCAATTACGTCTTCCGCAAATGTAATTTCTCCGAATTTAGCAAGCAATCGCAGTCTAGCGTCTAATCTCCTTTCTTTCAAGGATTCTCAACCTGCGTCTGATAGCATTTTCGTAGTGCTTGCTTATCTATCGCGTCACTTTTTAACAAATCGAATCGCTCTGAGCTCCACTTTCTCTAGTTCGCGAGCATTCGTTTCAACAGCTGGGTCCTATATACTCGCCGTATGTTCCATATGGGTCCTAAGACGCACAATGACTTTCTCTCTCATATCACCCTTGGCAGAATGATCGCGTTAATGCTAATGACGGAGAAAATCATCGCTAAAATCACAATACAATTTACAATACATGGAATTATTTATGATTTATCCATACTTAGGAAATATCTCATTGCGTTTTCACACATTAATATCAAAGAAAAGAAGGCACTCATACGTATGGGCATTAACAGGACAAAAGTTTACTCAGTCGTTCGATGGTCTTTCAACGCTAACAATCTTAACAGACTCAAAGTTTTCTATAGTTTTTCCTTTCATCTCGTATTACCCTAGCAGTCTGATGGAATATTCTCACACTTAATTGTCTCTATATATTAAGTAATATATTTCTATACCGATTATTCCTTTGGAATTTTTGCTGCTGCTCCCATTAGCCGATACCTTTTCAATTATTTTTCTGCTTGAAACGTTCCAATTAGTTTCAGTTCCTAGCGATGCCATCACAGAGTTCGGTTTGTTTTCTCTTCAAATGGTCCACGAACAGGTATCATTAACCTAAGATGAGTTGTCGAGATAATTCAGCAATTATATGAAAATGAAATCTTTTACGTTAAATAAATTAGTGGGAGTCAGAAATTTTTCCTCAGATTTAGTAGGACGCGAGAGGTATCAAGGAATGTCTGGTATTATTATTATACAAACAAATTACAGTGTAACCAATTACAGTCACAAGCAGGAGCATAGCGAAGATTTGTCCAATGGGTTGGGGCTAGAGAAATTGGGTGAAAATTATCTACACCTGATGCAGGGGCAGTAATACTTCCATAAAAATCTAAAGAATATAGAAACTCATTTATTTTAGCATATATACCCTGCGAATCTCCAGCGATGTTTGTATGGCATAATTGCAAGAGGCTTTCCTCTCGCATGCTTTCATTTATCGTTGGCTTTATTCTCATAGGATGTGGTGTTTGAACCCCCAAAACCACTCTCTTGGCCACGCCTCACAAGCAATAGATCCAGAGAAGGGTAAGAAGAATGATTAGTGGTGTATAAAGGAAGACGAGGTGAATATATCGTAACATTAATTACTACGACTAAGTGCATTGCATAATGATCTATTGAACCTCAGAACTTAACCTCCTAAAGTTTTATTTTTAAAGTATTTGAAAATATCGAAGTAAAACTGGTGCCACCGGCGGCGACGGTAGTTTCACTACATTATCACCTGCGTAGGATGTTTATTCAGAGGAAGGCTTTCCATGTCCTAAATGGTTTAAACCAGATACCTTCCGCCGATTCGTTTTACTATTCTCCAACTCCAATGTATATCAAACGTAGGGAACACGTTCGAGTTAACGGGTTTCGAATCCCACGAAATAAACTATGCTATTTAGATGGTCCCGGGTTGAACTATTATCATTCCGGAAATGGCCCTGTGGTTTAAAGGGTAATGGGAAGGTAGGCACACAAAGGGAAACGCGTAGACGCGGTCCTGAGCGTTCCGCAAGGCCCCTGCTTCCATCCAAAGGAACTAGTTGAAATTTAATGGAAACATACTAATCACAGCTACAATAGCGAGTACTCACTCAGAATATTCATCCACGATCTCAAGCGGTAATCGAGATTGCCTCCGCAGCTGCTTCTCTTTGGGTGTAAAAACGGGTAATCCCATTATTATAATTTACTCAAAAGCAGTACGGTTACGGAATCATAGTGGATATCACGCTGTTATATGAGCCCTCAAATGATGCTAATAATCCCAAAATAAGGCAAAGAGATTCCAATCTCACGGAAAGCCCGAACTTAAGAAAAGAATGAGGAAAATTAAATCCCAGGAACGCTGAGTATTGACCTGCACGAGAATAACTTGGGCAAGAGATGAAGAAACTTAATATGTGATTAAAATAATGATCAAATTATCGAATACACGTGATAAGAGAATTGACGCCCTGCAAAATGTTATTTACGCTTTCGTATTTACACTTTGAGGAGAAATGTATCCGTAAAAATTCTAAATAGATTCAGCTGTTTACGAGGATCCTAAGTATATCTTCTAAGTGTAACGAGAAAATTTTTCATACGAGTTTGCATAAAGTAAGTTAAAGACCTTGAAATAAAATTTATTGCTACGAGAATTTCTGAGAGTTTAGTAGCAAATCGTACCCGACGAAACAACTTAAAATAACTTATGATACCGGTATCTCTACGCTTTAATCTCCAATGAACCTCATAAGCTTCCAGACTTCCGGAGCCGCAAATATTCATGCATATGCCAGGCCGTATTTAAAATAATATTTTGCTCTCACTCTTTATTACCATAGCATTTAGAGTTATTGTAATGTTTTTGTTTTGGCCTAGATTCTAAGCATGCAATGCACATAGACTTCTCTAACTTCGGTCTTTTTGACGAATTCTGCTTTTCCCCTGAGATTGCAATTCTTCAACTTTAAAAAGAATCTAAGATTACATCGACAGACCTGATTGTATCTATCGTGTTAAGGGTTCGAGTCTGTTTGATCATTAGTGAATGCAGTGGATTGTAATTCTGAATATAATCTGATAATTGCTTTGCGCAAAATCTTCCGGATTCTTACCAAGAGCTCGAGTAATAAAATATTGCCCCTAAAAAAAGAACATCAATAAATGAGATTATTAGTTGGAAAGGAGAGGAAATTTTCTCTCTCAAAGAAAACCCAAAATTCGAACATTTCCTCTATTGATCATAATTTATTTCATCCAATTTCAATGGTATTCTTTGAATGAAAATTCTATCCTCTGCTTCCCCCCTGCCACACGCCGAAAGGTGGCTAGCAGGGTATACACATAGACATAGACAATAAACACAAAAATGGATTACTGAAATTGATGCGGAGGTATGAAATGAAAATAAAAAACTATGAGGCCTGGTAGAAAGTATAAAATAAAACAAGTATAGCAGAAAATTAATCAAGATAAAGTGTTTTAAATTGAACATAAGTAGTTCTTTCCTCTTCTCGTAGGTTGTGCGAATATTTGAAACTGAGAGAAACGAAAGGCATATGTCGTATATTACTCTTAAACGATACCTCAATAATCGTTATTTTCCACTGTAATGTTCTTGATTGATATTTTGTAACTTATACATAACTGCTTTGATTGAGAGAGTTCAAAGTTTATTGTCATTATGTAGCCAAGAGTCCGAGAGAGTAGAAAAATTGAAAGCACTCACTTCGTTTATATATATAATCAAATTCAGAATGATATTAATATAATATTAGATATAAAATTCCATTAAAGTTTCCATAAGCAATGAAATGGTGGTATTAGGAATAAATGCGTGCGCGGATTTTCGCTTTTTCATTTAGTTAGAGCAGTGAAATGTCGAATGCACAAAGAAATTTAATCACCCTCGAAATGAATTTCATATATCTATTCACTAATTACCAAATCAACCCGGGGATGTAGAAGTCGAGGAAATTGCAATCATAATGATAAATTAATAAAATTTTGTTTTTTTTTTCTCACTCGTTTATTCCTTTGTGCATTTAAAATATCCAAACCAATCAATACTTAGCCTGCAAGGATATAATTAGTAACAATTTCAAATATAACGCGTTTGATCAAATGTTAATTAACGAAGAAGTTAAATTTTTATCAGTCATAGATTAGCTTGTGGTATTGCCAGTAATCCTTGAAGCATTGATTGATTGACTACCAGCATCCACAATAATTGGGTACCCTTTTTGGCTTCATAGATGATGTATGGTCATCACGAGATGCTACATAGAAATACAAAAACGATGAGCATAATTTATATCTGGAATAATTTTCTTAATCATTCATGTGTTATACAGTTAACCTAGTTAATTTTCAGGATGAGGATGCACAGCACAAAGGATTACAACCAGGTAACAGATTGCTGTAAGGTGATCGCTGTCGTTAAATGATTCATGCCTACTAAACTGGAAAATATTAGCAACATTCTAAATTTAATGAATAATTTACTTTTATAATTTCCTGACTTCAATTCTTTTTTAAATATATTTTATATTTTTGTAATTGTAATGTAATGTTTGTAATATTTGGTATTTTAATTATTTTTGACCCCTTAAGCTCAATTTTTAAACGATATTTTAAAATTAGCATTTGAATTTTGAAATTGAAGAATGCTTGCGGGATGTGGCAGAAAGAAAGAAACCTTAGCCAAGAGGAAACAAATCACCTCAAAACTTTAAGACGTTTTGAATTTCTCGCTAAAGCATTCGAAAGGAAATACATTGTATCTTATGTCAACTCCATTCAGGATGTTTAACCAGCAAATTGGTGGATAGTGTGGGTTGGAATAAACAGGGACTACTTGCTTCCTTATAACCTACTCAAGCCGAACAACCAAGTTAACAAACTTGTAATTTGAATTAGACAATCATCTTCTTGCATTACCGTAAACATCTAAACATAACAACATTTACCTCATGTTGAGGTTAATCTACTTTATCTGGAGCAAGTTCCGATTCAAATTTCTAAATACAGCAACAACATACAGAGTCGAGGTAAGAATTTATTTCACCGAGGTGGATAACGAGTAAACTGAGTTAAAGTGAATATCGACATTTACAGACAAACTTTCACAAAATTTTTCTTTACTTGGTATACATATCGTTTTATTTTAAAGTATCTTAATTATATATTTATTTTAAGATGTATAGAATATCAGTTTCTTAAAATTCTACTCCACAAGTACTCACATCGAGTTAACTATTAATAATCGCTGAATGCAGCCAGAGTATTGCTTACTTCCAGGGTAATTTTAGAAGAATTGTATTGGCAGACAATAACATGGAGTAAATTCACCGTGAAGCCTTCTTAGTTCGGCAGATGTTTCTTTCTCTCTGTTGAAAATTGTAATACATTTGACCCAAAGAGATTTTAAAATCTCGAGAAACTGTGAACAAGAGCGAAAGAATGTCAAATGTGATTAATCATGCCTGAATGTATATTATAACGAAATAAACCTCATTTTTTACATATAAAATTTCTTAAAACAAATCAGGGAATTAATTTCCATCCGAAATGAGGCAAAGATAATTTTCGGCCAAAGAATCGTTCTGCCGAAGCCCAAATTCAATCTAATCATCATATCATATCATATTATGCTTTCAAATCAAAATTACTTCACAGTGATGGTCAAATAATTATACACTTTAACAGTCTAAGATTGAAATGGACTTTTTTAAATAAATGATGGTTTACAGTGGCTTAGATGTTCAAAAGTTAAAACTAATAACTGTGTTGATCAGAAATGTCGCTTTGATTCTGGGCAATATTTGGAATGTTTGTAGCCAACCGGGATGTAAATGTATGTAAGTAAAGTAGGCTACTTACTATAAAATATACTTACTTATTTAATCAAAACTACTTCTAAATTTTTCCAGGGAAACAACACGCATTAAATGCTAGATATCAAAATTTGTGTATATTGATATTGCTTAAAATATTAATTGATTTCCATTACCTTCTATACTGTTATCCAAAGTTTTTAATTAGGAACTTAAGAATTATCAGAAAAAGCATAATTTACAGCTCCGTCAATGTTTGTAATTAAATTTGCTATTCTTGAATGAGTTGTTGATGTAAAAGTTTGTGTGAAACATCGGCAAAAGTGAAACTGAAATGGAATTGAAACGTTTTTGAACTTTTGGAAAGTTTTGAAAGCAATGGAAACGTATTTTAAAATTATCCTTAAAGATTATGGTGTCTAATTTATGAAAGAATAAAACGAAATTCCTCAAATAAATATTTCAACGTCGAAGAATTATTAGCTAAAAGCAATGAGCGTAAGTAAATTTCACACCTTAAAATCAATATTACTTCAGAATATAATTCAAATAATGAAATACTTTATTATCAATAATGTATCCTTATTAAGATATCATGGTGATTTGTATGATAATTTACAGTGATTTGGATATTAATGTTCAAATGCTATAATCAAGAATTGTGCAAATCTGAAATGTCGCTTTGGCTCTGGGCAGTATTTGAAATGTTAATGACTAAGCAGGATGTAAATAAATCTAAGTAAAGCTGAGTAATTTAAATTGAAAATACTTCTAAATTTTTTCACTGGATAAAAACACTTAATTTACCAGAAATTTAAATTTTTGTAAATTAACATAATATAAAATACAAAATGGTATGCATTATCAATGATATTGTTGTTAGAAAGTGTAAATTAAGTACTTCGTACATTAGGGATGTCCCATCAAAATTTGGCATATTGTCATATTTATTAACCAGCCATTAGCCACTTGGTTATTAATTAGTTATTTATTTAAAATATACCTAATAAGACTAAATTTTTTTAATTTCATGTAATTAAATATAAGAATAGTGATTGCTAAGAGTAAAGATGCGGCGAATTGCATTGCATATAAATTAGACCGCTAAGAATAACCACGATAAGATAATCAGTTGGGAAAAGATATTTTTCTTTGAATAAAAACAATCATATGTACCTAAATTTATGTGGTCTTTCAAATATTTTGTACCCAAATGTCACCCGAGCTCATCATTTAGGTCAAATTTTTTATTACAGTATTTACATATATGTATTGCTTAGACAAATTAACCGTTTGTTTACCTCAATTAACTCATTGACAATCTTGAAACTAACAGTCTTGGAATTAAAAAATACCGCGACGACGTAAAAATATATGAAGATTATTAATTGTTTTTAAATAGATGTGATTAAATGAATCGTTTATTATGTTTGATAATTCAGAAAAGACATAATAAAATATTTAATTGTGTGAAGATACGTTTCTTAAAATATAAAGTAGTCACAAGCGTTTGAGTTTTTGCAGATATTATCTACACCATACGCGCAAATATTTTCGCGGGATCTGCTAGTACTTATAAAAGTATAGTAGCCAATCAGAACTCATTTTTCTTTCTCTCTATCCCATCTTATGTGAAAATGTTATTTAAATGAACAAACTAAGCATGTTTAGGACACCTCTAAATACTCGTTAATAATATCTTTTTCTGGTGCACTAATGTTAGCAATAAATTTTTTTACGCCGATGGGTAAGACCGCAATGAAGTACAGCGCAATAAAATTACGAGCACGGCTTTGATTAAGTATGCAATCTTACCCACGAGTTTTACAGTCCTTCCTTGTTATCTTTATTATACGTATAATTAGCGTCAAGAATTAATATATACACTATCCAGGTAAGGCATTTCGTCGCCCCGCGCATGTATCTGGGACAGAAAAGGCAATGGATTTCGCGGCGTGTCTGCGGCACCCTATTATAATGAGATTTCCGTGGGATAAATGTTGAGACGTCTTCTAAAATATGAGGAATAATCTCGCATTAATTAATCCCCGAGGAACTTCTCAAATAAAAAGGATGCCTTTGCGACTAGCTTCCAGAGGGAGGGCCTTAACTCACGCGGAATTAATGCAGAGATGGCAGCAAATTAGCCGTTCCCTTATGCAAGGGAAGCTTGATTTCCGTGAAATGCTAGACTGGTGTGGAAAACCAGCATCTTTGTTGATAACATTTCGGATATTGATAATGAGAATTGATTTCTTCGGAAATTTCCGGCGAAATAGTAGTAGTATTGTTAAAATTGCTTCGACAGCTTAGGTCATTTCGCACGTAGGCCCCCACCGGGAATCGAACCCGGGACCGCTTTCACCGAAGTCGAACGCGTTGCCCACTTGGCTATCCAGGAGCCCTCCGGCGGAATATAAAGTTATATCATCTAATTAAAAAATATTAATAATAAGATTATATCTCTATCTACATAGTGATTCTTATTACGTAAAATTACAAAATTACGCCTGAATCTGTATCGTTTTTATTAAAATATTATCTACCTTTCGATTTTCACTTTGAAATAGTAAAATAGTAAATGATTATCGAATAGTGAATAATGATAGTAAAATATTGAATACCACATGGTGTGGGTAACAGTTGTCCCAAAAATAATCAAAATCTTAGGGAAAAAATAATAACTATAGAAAATTTTTTATTGCGCGGCGAAATATTTTGATGCGTGTGGAAAACTCACGCAGAGCGCATTAATAAGGAGTTCGAAATATTGATTCTTCTTTATGTTGTACTTATTCTCGTATGATCAACTCAATCATTAATAAGCATTATCGCAATCACAGTGGACAGCAATAATTCTCACTCAGGCACACGCATTAATGAGTACGCCCTGAACCTTTAGCATAAAAATTATTCGTGCTTATCATGAATAAACAGCAATACTCCCTTCAAAACCCTCAATCAACTGCTTGATAGAAAATATGCTACTTGAAATAGTCCATCTATGAAAACATGCTCATTCCTACCAAAAAGAAGATCTCTGTTCTTGGACATTTACGATTCATCGAAATAATTCTCATCCGCGTATTTATTTTCAATATCAATTATTCAGACTTCGAGTCACACCTATCTTGTAAGATATTGACACCATGATTGTTACTCCATGGGAGGATTAAGAAAAAAAACCTATGAGATCCTCTTACTTTTTATTTCCCATTAAATAGGTTTTTATTGAAAATTAAAAGCCTAATTAATTAACAACTGATATTATTCTACCCAAAGATGTGTTCACAGATTATAAATAGAACTTTAAATGAGATAATCCGTTCTCATTTGAGCAAATTAAAGGGTTCGGTTCCCACTTGTGCCATAAAAATCAACCGTTTTACGATGATAGGAGAAACCCAAGTCACTAATTCGATCCCGTACGTAAGAAAAGTTCGTAATTCATCGAGGATATTATGGTCGTAAATTAACATGTTTATTTAAGGTCAGCATCGTAAAAGAAACTTTCGTTATCAAACTTTATTAACCATTAAACTGATTTCAGTTTGGACTATGAAGCTAAGAGGTATTGGCGGGAGGAAAGTGATTCTCGCTTTTATGGCTGACAGGCGTTATGTACAACCTGAATTCTCCATGTATACTGTGCTTCCATAATGTATAGTGAGAGGCGCTTTGACCCAGATTTAGTGAAATCAAAGTGGCGAGGAAAGAATGTACCCATGTATATTTTGAAACACAACTTAGATTATTTATATCGAATTTTGAAGATTCGTAGATGATGAAGAGTTTATAAGAGCACGCAAGGCGGGAATTATCCAAAAGTTTTAATAGGTAATTTGCGTGCAGCGTTTCTGCTAAAAAACTGAAGTGGCAATGAGAATTTAAAGCTACTTTCGAAAACTTAAAGTTTCAGATATGACATCCAGAAATGAAATATATAGTGGTACCTCGACTTACGAACCGCTCTACATACGATCTTCTCGACTTACGAGCTTTCCTTGCTCTATTTGGACTGCAACACTCGAACCGGAAAAATCGGAAAGATATAATGTAAAATTGAGTTTCGGTTTTTCGACTCGAAGTTTTCGAGTCACGAGCTTTGCACTGGAACCAATTCAGTTTGTAAGTCGAGATTCTTACTGCTGTGGGAAACTATACTTGAAATTTTAAATAGATGAGCTATTGAAAGAGATCCGTACGGTATGATTTCTATTTTATATTTTGAAAATTCATTTTTCTCCCTTTTCACGCTTATCTATAACATATCCATAGAATTAAAGATTCTATTCACGGAAACAATCATTGAAAATAACAACGAGAAATAAAACGGAACTTTTCGCAGAAAATTATCGATTGGATGATGTTTTAATTTAACGAATAAATTCACCGATATATAATTTTGAGTGCGAGATACAAGTTAAATGAGTCTCAAATGAAATATCGAGCCAATTATGAGGTTTAAAATATAATTATGAATTAGGAAAAGCATTTCCAATTAGCTAATTCTAATTTAAGGCGGGTCGACGCCGCGAGAGGATGAACCCCACGAATTCGTAAACGATTCCATCATTTAAACGCGTGGAATCTTATGAATATTTGCATACTTATGCTTCTCTGATAACGCAAGTAATTTTCAAATCAACGATTCGTCAGATGGAGATAGAAGGAATTAATGATCGAAAGTTTTTCTCCTTTAATGCTAGGGGAATTGAAAAAAATGGCGACGTGAGAAAAAATTCGCAACCACGTATTTAATCAAAAAAGCATAAGTCACGATTCCTCTACATTTTTCTTCAAAAACTGCGCATTAAGATTGGCGAAAGGTACTTTAATCACGAGTGCTCAAAGAATATGAAGAGAGGATAGAAGTGATGGCTGGGTGGTTATTAACAGAGGAAAACGTAGTCTTTGTTTCGAGAAACAAGCGCCACGAATTGCTTTGCGATCTCTTTTTCGATCCTCTTTTGAGAAAATGAGCTGCACTTGGCAACAGCGTAAGAAGCGAGTACGCAGCGAGGGAATAGAGCAGCTTTCGATACGTATGACGTGAACGGAAGACATTGCGCCCAATTATTTCGATTAAGAATACCCACTGCTGATGGGAAGCTTGCATATTCATAGACCTTTTCCCCGAATCCCGAAGCCCAAGAGATACTCCGCAGCACCTTCCGTTCACTTCGCACCTTAATATCCGTCTTTACACAATCATTAAATTCCAAATGAAGGTGCGAATAGTTTTAGGTAGTAATAAAGCACCTCCTTTGCATGTGAATGTATATATGAAGCAGCATTCCGATCCAGGTTGATTGTTTGTTCAGACGGAGCGACGCTTGCATCTCCTTAGAGGTTTAGGTTTCCGGGCTAGAGATTTCGAAGGGAAAAGTTGGGAGGAGATAACGTAATTAGAAGCAGTGCCACTTTTATTATTGGAGAAATTCGTAGAATCAAGCAAAGGAGCTTTCGTAAGCTACATGTTGCAATTATTTCCACACTGGTGCCACGTACCCCAATTATAGGTTTTTTATGCGATTTTCCAATAACTCTCAGTTCACCGAAGTTCAGTCACCTTCAACTAATTCAATTCCATTCAATGCCACTCCAATTATTTTAGACTGAAGTTTATGAAATCTTTAAATAAGTGTCTAGGATCTATTAAATACCGTACTAGGATACGAACAATAGTCCTGGCCTTAAACTAGTGGTATTCCATGACAATAAAAGAAGTCCACTAAACATATTTATTTATACGACACCACAATAAATAACAATAATTATCCAGGTTTCGATGCATGACACCATCATCAGATGATCGAGACCTGGGTCGTATGTGTCATTATTTTTTGTAGTGTCGTATAAAAAAAGTTGTTCGGTCAACTTGTTACCAACCTAGGATTTGAAAGTATAGGTTAATCGTGCTAAAATATTTGAAACGTTGTGGGAAAAAAATATTCCAATCCTCACCACGAAGCATCTTGGTACAAACACTTTTATTATAGCTTTTTTCTTATTGATTTACATTGTGAATTCAACTGATCCCCTAGTTACCTATAGTACCATTTATTCTAGGATTTTAATAAACTTCTCCGAATGTAAATGGTGAAATCTGCCGATTAGTCCTCATCAAGATTGCTATAGAAAAGTGAAATCGACCATCGAGCCATTTGCTCGTACGTTTGCCGATGCTGAGGCCAGCATCGACGGTCGGATCAGGCTGGTTGACCGTTTTGACTCGATATAAATTCCCATCAAATGGATATCAAACTTGAAAGTTTCATTTTTTATGCCAAGGATAATAACGTCATTGGTGCTGAAGAATGGTGACTATCCCGCGGAATATATAACGCAGGTACCAGGGCACCGAGTCATTAAACTTTAAAAACATGTTTCGCCGAGAGTAGGAGAGTTGATGGCGGTTTATTGGGCTCATGGAAATTCATCTGCGTAAAAAATTTATGACTTTCCGGTTGTCTGCCTTCCGTAGCATTATTAGGGTAATTTACCAGTGCACATAATTGATAATACGAAGGGGTCATGGTGGTGTTTAGACCAGAAAGCTCGACATCATTCCTTGCCTTACACAACGATTACTAACAACTTCCGTCCTTACAGCGAATCTTAAAGAAAGTTATATTTCCCGTGATGTTTCCGTTCCATTTTACATTCACCCCTTCCACTTCAAAAACAAAACCTTTCCGTACGTCAATTTGATGGCGTTACACCCAAGTCACATTATTTTAATATATATTTGGGGTATCGAGTTTCAAAAGAAGATTCAAAGTATTTTCAGAACAATTTCATTACGCTAATTAGAGAAATTTAAGATCGTTAACGGAATATTCCCTTGTTTTTCTTTAGATTTCCCCGAAATTTTATTGTAGACTGTATGGAAAATTCATGATAATATTGTAGATTGTTTAGAAATAAATTTGCCATTAATTTCCTTAAAATAAATATATCTTTTGATAATACTCATCGGAACGTAGGACTCACGTCGTACTTATACCATAAAATCAATCTGCAATTCAAATTCGAAATCTATTCCAATACATTTTCTGCTTCAGCTAGCTTTCTTCTAGAGGAATCCATTTCCGTAAGAAAGGTGTGCCCATATTTGTAGAAAAAAATGGTGATAAATACTAGATATATAGAAGCTGTAATAAAAACACCGAGGATTTAGTTAATTTTGATAACAAAAACCAATACAGCTGTTATTTTTCCATTTTTCCAAGTTTTTCCTTTTTTTAATTTTAATGTAATGTATTTATTAAAATACTTTTAATTTAATGCATTTTCACAAAAATACATTACATTAGTGTGAGACGGTAATTAGAAATAGGAAAATGCAGAATTGAAACCAAACACAAAAACTCTAGTGAACAATAGCTGCTATTTATTCGGAAAGACCTGCGATTTTCGAACTATGACGGTAGGTGCGCGGGTCACAAAAAAGAAAACCCAAAAATCGCATTTACCCTTTTTTCCCCACGCCAAAGAATTAATGTGGCCCGAAATGGGTCGGCTCGTCTGTTTGTTTTCCAAAACCCCATCGTCTGCCTACCAGGAAACCCCATTCCCTTCCCTCGCAAGAAACAGCCCTTTTTAGGGTCATTATCGCACCTCGCACTTCATTTCGCGCGGGGAAGCTTCCCTTTTCCTCCGCTCTGCGACGCCTTCAGCGCCTCGAAACAGATAGAGAGCCGAGGGAATTCGATTATAGAGGTGGAAGGATCGATGGCCCGCCTTCTATTGTGCTCCATATTAGTCCGCATTTCTCCGGCCTTCTCCCCCACCTCGATTCGCAACAGCGACTCGTAAAAGTGAACGCGAGAATTTATTTTTTCTCCCGCGGATTCCTGTATACTTCGACATCTCGAAAAAATAAATCTGGAATCGGCGGCAGACAAAAACTTCAAGGGTGCGATCGCGAGCGTTTTCTTGGCCTCCGCCCAGCGGATGGTTCATCATAGCGAGAGAGAGGTCTTTGAAAAAAGCTATTTTTGTGATTTGCCGCATGCAGTGTTTCTCCCACATGCTGTAGAAAGAGGAATCCGAAGGCGGGGGTGTGGGTGGGGCGTCGGCGGGCAGTGGGAAGGGGATCCCTCTCTCTTTAAGTCCGCCTACACCGAGAGCATAAACGACGGCAATTTGACGGCACTTGGGGGCGGACGAGGGCGACCATTACAAGAATAAAGTCGAAGCGCGACCTCACCCCCCTCGACGCAGGTGGAGGGAACCGGTGCCAGATGGGGACCGAACGGAGGCGGTTTTTTTGCGGTCGAGAAGAAGGCGAGCCGTCGAAATAATGCGGCCAATTTCTCATCGTCTCGCTCACTGGCGTGGAAAATAATTCCGGACGAATGTTTGCATTCGAATAATCGTTGATAACTCGATAATAAATCCGGATTGGAAGCCTGTTGCTTCTCTTCGAGCATTCCGCGAGCAGTCGCCCGCTTATCGGCCGAGGCTCGTCCGCATATGCCGCGTGTTTAATCGTTTATTGATTCGAATTTTCGGAATTTGCCAATCATCCGTTTCGAGTTACGAAAAAACACGAAATGGGGGAAATCGACGCTGAAATTAATTTGGAACTGAGGCGAAAATAACTCGGAAGAGCTCGGAAGTTATAGGAACAAGAATTCACTTAATCGGCTTACAGTAGCAGAGCTATGAACATAAAACATATTAAAAAGACGGGAGGAAACACCTTCGATTGCTTGAAGAGTGAAAACTTAACGACAGAGGACTTAACGAAGTGGTAGGAGTAGCATTCTTAAAGCTATTGCTATCAGTAAGTTTCGCAGGGTATTCATACTCCCCTTCTTCTGGGTGTTTTCCTGCTATGGAATTTTTTTCCTAAGCTCTTAACATCGGATATCCTTTGGTTAACTCTTAGGTTTTTTTATCCACACATAGTTTTTTCTTTATTTTCTCTTTTTTTACTGCTTACTTTCCTTTTATTAAAATTAAATGGCTTAGATGTAACAGGGGACTTGATAGACCCAATATTGCCCGCAATAAAGACGTTTCTATTCTATTGCTAAAAATGATTCAACAGCTGTGGTCATTTCGCACAAATGGTCTCCCATCAAGAATCGATCCCCGGACCACTTTCTCTAAAGGCGAACGCGTTTCCCACTCTTATATCCAATAGCCCTCACAAAGTAGTATAGCAAGCGAAGTGAAAGCTGATCACAGATATTATAATCTTCAACTGATTTTTTGTTAATGATCTGTAAGGGAAAAAAAGCAAAAATTGTAATAAGAACTGCCTTGAGGAAGAAATTAGCTTTACATCTGACCGGAAGTAATTGTTATTTATTTTCATACTATGGATATGCATATGTGAAGCTTTGGAATAATTCGAAATTTAATTCAAATTCGAACCAATTTAGTCAGTCTTCAGTAGTGGTCGCCCACCTGATACTCACTGCCCAATAGCGTGCGTTTTAAGTTTTTAGGTGAGCAGTGAGTATTTTCCTATTGGAATCCGGCAAAAGGTGAAAATTCATTATCAAGGTGATTCAAATGCACTTAGGACAACGACGGAAAATGTTTCTCGTAGAAAAGTGTAATGGTTGATGGTTTTGAATAAAGGGATAAATATAACAATCCAAAAATTACAAAATTCTCTGGTGTATTCTCCTTACTATATTGTGCTTAATTTTTGATTGTGGTTCTCCGAAAGATAACTTCAAAAATTTTCATTTTTATTTCATATTGTACTTGAAAAATATATCAATTTATTCATACATGTTAGGCTGTATTACATAAATGTATTGCGTCAATACACATCATTATTCTTAGAAAATTTTTTTGAGAAATTGTTTCCATAAGCGCTGAATTAAGTTATTGAAACATCGCTGGGCGGTAGATAAAAAAGGTAGCGACCACTGGTCTATATTCTTGTATTGTAATGAACATAATGTGAAAACTAAGTTAAAATGGTAAGAGATTGCTGTAGAAAGTGCAGTGGAATATATGGTAAGCTCACTGTAACTGTACTAGGTAATAAGGATTTAATAACTATAGTAATAGTTGAATAATATAATAAAGTATTTAGTAATAATAATGATTATTATTTCGACACGCTGATATTGGATTATATACGGTGTGCCAATAACGCAACACGAAAACTATGCCTTACCGGCGGGAAGGAAGATTCGGAACATAAACAGGAGAAATGCACGTTCGAATGATATTTGCTGTCGCTGTTTTAAAATATTTACATGCGAAATAAGACAGAAATCATTAATAAATATAGGCTATGAATCTTTCTGGAATTTCTAAAAAGCGTTGTGTATTAATATCAGTGTTTCAAAGATAGGCTACCTTTATATTAAAGCCACATTTCCAGAAGTAAGCCACCAATAAATACTTGCTGCACCAATTTACATATTTACATTTCTTATTTTCATTTCTACAAAAGATCTCCGCCGTTAAATAATTATAGCAGGAATACGTGCATATCTTTAAGGTGAAAACCGTCTCACCAATTTCCACTTAAAAAAGACCGTTCAAAGGTATCTTGACACATAGATGGACAATTGAGATTGGGAGACAACGAAGAAAAATTGCACTCATTGTTGAGTTGAAATACGATCGGGAAAATGTCCGAGCTACTTAATTCAGTGAATGCTGCAGCCGATAAGAATTTTTGGCACCAGGGGACCTTCTTTTTTGCTCTGCACCCTTGGGAACCCGGGGTCACCGTCGACTGTCAACTGTCGAGTGATATATTTGCCTGGTTAGTGAGCCGGGCAGAAAATTTTCAAGCATCGAGTAGAAAAGGTTAGATACTAATTTTTTGCAGGTTCCGGGTTGGATCGGGTGCTTTCACGAACCTTTTGCTGAGTGAGCCAATGTATAAAAACTGAACCCAAACCACACCCACATAGCCCGATATATCGCTGAATTCTCTTTTTTCGCATCTCTGGTGCGAATTGCCACTTTTTCAGATTTTTTTCCCAAGTTCCTTTCTCTCTATCCAACTGTGATCCGAGATTTTGCGGAATTCGAGAAGCAGGTGATTCGAAATCCATTGTGATAAAATCAAGTGTACCACTCCGAAAATTCTTGTAAGGTATTGAATTCGAATTCCTTATGAGGTGATAAATTGCCGCATACTTTTCAGAGACAAAAAATTCCACCGAAACCTCCGAACCAAATAAAATTACGGTTTGAAAAGAACTTCACTGCGTTCTGATTTGAACAAATGATAAATACTTGCGTGTGACCGAAGCGAAACGTTTTTTTGGGTGTGTGGGGAAATTCATAAGCAGAATAAATGGATTCTCGCAGGGATACAAACGTCTTTATTGAGACAAATTGGGACTGAAATCCTCATTTAACTCGTGATTAATTATCTGGATAAATACTGGCCTCCGCGAGGGATATACCAGCTTCCCCCAAATGGCGGTTGAGCATCCAGAAAATTAAATAAATGCAACATTTTAGAAATATTTATTATACTTATTTTGTAGTAAACATTATTTACTAACCAAAAATATTTAGTTATAAACGCTTTGTTAGAAACTGGATTTGGATTTTGTTTTGTACATGTATGAGACACAATTAATAAGTCCCACATCTTCGTACTACCATAGTTACAAATAACGAACATTTACAACCAAGGGTTACTATGGGAAGATTTTTTTATATGCAAAATATTAAATCACGTAATTATAAGCCGAATGGTATATTATATCTTCAAGATGCAATTTTAAAGCCCTGTGCGGAATTTCTGCAGCCCAAAAGTCCTTATCCCGGGCGGAATCTCTCACTTGGCTTTGATGGCGACAAAAGAAACAACTTCTAAGCTTATTTTATCTGCAAAAGTCAAAGCTCGCCGAATTTTCATCTGGTTTGCATCGTTTTGGTTTCTTTCGTGATTAAACATGTTCTTTCTAGAACAAATTTTTGAGATAAAAGATGCTCCAGGATTCAACTTCAACGGACAGAGGTGCCATTCGATAGACTAAAAATGTAGGGATGTTGAATGAAGATCTTGGAAAATGTGCACACACAGGAGGTAGATCTATAAGGTGAGATACAGGGATTGCTGAGATATACTATCGTGTGCGACAAGTTTAAGTTACTCCATAGCACCAGAAACGACAGGTAATCTTTTGCAAAATGACAGAAAACTCACCTCTTCACTCGTTCCTCTTCTTCTATTCCAGTGACAAAGAGGAGTAAAAATAATCAGCAACATCAAAGAAGTCGCAACATAAAAGAACTGAACACTTAGGTAGGAGCTGAAAAAATGGGTAGTTGAACATACTGGTAGTCTCAACAAAAGGAAGCTGGGGCGTAGCTCCCAAGTTGATGGAGGGTTTAAAAAAAGTAGTTTTGACTCTTTCTCATAAATTAATGACGCAAATTTCGATTTGTTTAATAGAACAATGCAAGAAATACTTTTGATTGAAATTATTCTATGCATATCGCTAAAATCTTCTGAGATGTATCAGAACTTAACGAAATCTTATTTTCATCTAGAGACAGTGATTACCTAAAACAGTACGCAAATGTGTCTCCTAAGTTTCCGAATGAGCCGCAGGTCTTATTGATTTTGACTTTCACCACGCGTCGTTCTTTCGGGTCTGAGTCCAAGGCTCGTCGTTTTACAGTCTTTTGTAATGACTAACCAGTCTGAGAGCTGCAATAAAGCGTTCCTACCGTTTTATGGAGGTTGACCTTTACCTATAAGGAAGCGTCACGTTGCAACAACCAATCAAAATCCGAATGAAAGAGTATGGAGTGACGCAGTCTCTCTTTCCTCCTATCGCAGCGTTCAAATCCTTCCTAGTCAACGCTGTTGCCACTTCTGGCACGGGGAAGGAACCATTTGTCATTTACCTCCCAAAACCCAAAGCATTGTGACCAGGGATGTTAGATTCTGAAAAGGTCTCCCCAGGAAATTCTCACAGTTCGCCGATAACACGGAGATTTTTGCGGGGAAAAATATAAATGAGAAGTCTGACAAGGATATAATAAATGATCATAGATTCAGGCCTGTGGTTACCACAACTTTTGACTACCTACGTAATAAGGATTGGTTGCAAACTTAAACTTTCATTAGAGGTAATATCAAATTTGGGAAGGGAATTTAAGTATCTCTTCTTATAATCGTCACATTCTTTGGAAATATTCCAGCAAATTCAAAAACGTCGTTACTTTCTTACGAGTTTATATTTCCCGTCTATCATAAATACCGTTGTAACGTAAATAAATAAAAACACGGATTTTCTTTCCCAAACATGAAATAAGTTAATTTTCTTGTGACTTCATCAAAGAGACCGCGAATCTTGCGCTGCAAGAAAATTGTTCGATTTTCTCAAAGGATCGATTAAAGCAAAGCTTAAAGTCTTTTATTTACGTAGTGGTCTCCTTCTACATATAATTAAAAAATATGGCTCCCGGATAGCAATGTTGATAGCGCGTTCGCCCTTGGTGAAAGTAGTCTCGTGTTCGATTCCCCGTGGGGGGCAACATGTGCGAAAAGACCTTAGCGACGGAGCTTCCGGATAGCGTAGTGGGCAACGCGTTAGACATCGGTGAAAGCAGTCCCGGGTTCGATTCACGGTGGGAGCCTACGTGCGAAATTACCTCAGCTGTGGAAGCACTTTTAACAATACCACTGCAGCTAATTAAAAATTGATTGATTATGTATGAAATTGAATAACAGTTTGTCAAATTTTTAGGGAGGTTTCGTTCTTATTTCACCTCGATTGTTAAATCTTTTATCAAGAGCACAACGAAATTTACCCCAACGTCGTCTGGGAGGAATGAAAATTCTTGCGGCTCGGTGACAATCTTCGTCATTCGACAATTTTTATTACAAAGGCGATTTTATGAGAAATTCGACGACCTCTTCCTGAAGTATGCAATTTCAAGGAAATGGATAGTACTATTGGAAAGGTCGAAGACTCAATCTTCATTCGACCCCAACATTGCAAGCGCAGGAAATGACCATCCGATCTACGATTGGCCGCTTTTCAACAACTATTGCCTCTTTACGAATTTCACCTTCAAGACAGTTTGAAAGGTTTCATATTTAACTCGTTCGACCGTATACTACGAGTCTCTTGAGAAATATATTAACGCAGAGATTACTCCAAAATGCTTTGATTTTTCAAGAAACTGTGCGCTATGAGGGCTCGTCAGGAAAACTTGTGTTAACAGAAATCAGAATGGCAAATCAATATTAAATAAGATAAGAAATTTTTTAAAATTCTAAAGTAAAATAAACTGCTGGGAACTTTGTACATCCAAGATGGATTCCCGTTTCAAGTATAACTCTGAACTATGTTTATACTCCTTATCTTGTTAAATGAACAATTAACCAGCTACTATATATAGAATACTTGTTTAAGAACTGCATATTCCACCCACTATTAATATGTGTTTAAAATGAAAAAATTGAAAGAATAATGGGAAAATGTGGAAGATCATTTGCACAAATAGCTTACTAATGTTTCTTGGAAGAGTAAGGAGAGAAATATCGAAAACGACAAAGAAATTAGAGAAAAGTAATTATTTTCTCAATATTTTCCCATCATTCGATTGCGCATAGTCTTGTATCTAGTAACAAACCTATAATACGCGTATCCAAAGTTTATAAAAAGACCTAAAGAAAAACGCAAAATACTAATAAATTAAAAAATAAGTCACAGAAAACCAAATACATGTGAATAAAACTGAGAGACATATCTGTTTATGTTTGAAAATTTGACGATTCGAATTCAAGGCGGGAAAAATCTTCGAATCATACGCATGTCAGGAAGCATAAAGCAGAAGGGAAACGCAAAATCGATACGCAATTCTGGTAGTTTAATAGTAATCTATTTCTCATACACACTTTTGCTGAGAGGGATATCCTTTCGAAATTCCTGCGCAGACGGAAAGTTCCATTTCAAATTTACCTCCGTATCTCTAAACCAACCTTTTGTGAGAACATCAAATGCACATAATTTATGTATCCTCATCCAATTCTAGGGTTATTTAGATTTGTTTGAAACATAGTGTTCGATTTCTTAAGCTATTATCTCTTAGCACCTTACACCTTTACCCTGACGCGAACGATTCCATACCTTTTTTTCTGACGTCAACTTCATGAATTAAAAACATATAGCTTCCACTTTAGCGTTCTGAAACACGTTATTCATCATCTCGTAATTTATTTAAATATTTTTAAAAGCGCAAAAATTAAAAAAGAGTGATTTCTTAAAAACTCTTCAATGGTAAATATTAGGTACTAAATTTATAGTAATATTTACGTTTCTTATGCCCAATTTTATAATGTATACCTAAAATGGACTTTAACTAATGTTCACTTTAGGGCCCGATATTATTATGGTTTAAACTGAAAATGAGTTACTATATACTGAAAATTAAAGTTAATCTCCTATGATGCGTATATACATATGATGGGTTCGCATGGATATTAACTATAATCTTCTCTTTAACTCTAAAAAAACATTATAATACAATGCACTAAAGTGAACATTAGTTAAAGTCCATTTTAAGTGTACCTTATAAAGCCGGCCTAAATGTCGTACAGAATCGAAAAATCTCAAAAGAGTGGAAATGTGATGACATTTTTTACTCGCTTTGATCGTCAAGAGTATTCATATACATGTATTGCGTATTTATGAGGCATTTTCAATATAATGCGTAAGATTAGGAGGTAAAATGGGAATAGTTAACGATTTTATATAAGAAATAGAATAAAAAAAGACGAAAAAGGTTCCGAAATTGATTGGTTACAGGGGGATTCAAGAGCTTCCGAGAGATAAGGAAAACGTCACCGAAAACAAGATCATATGGAGAAGTAGACATAATGTGGGAGGTACCATCCTCAATCTTCCTTCAGCATATAACTCAGGGTATCGTATCTCAGGGGATTGCTCATTTTAATGGTTGACTTTATGAAAGCTACGAAGATAAAGGGAGGTTGCGGTCCTAACGTAGGACATGTGTGTGTGACACTCTGTGATTATCATCTTAGCAGATTTCGCAAGACCATGGCTCATCCCCGTTTGCCATTAAGATACGTTACGGATAAGAGTTTGAGGCTCTTGCGAGAGAGGAAGATCTTGGTTTCGATTTCCGGCGGAGATCAAATCTTCCAGGGTACGCAAAAAGAGCCGGAATCCATGGCTTAGCTTCCCCTTTCCTCAGGAGAGCATTTTTTCACAGAAACCGAAAATGTGCGACGGATTGCCGCCATTTTTTACAGCCCGGAAAATTTGTTTGACCTTCGAGATCATTATCTCAAGAATCGGAAAGGAGCGTTTTTCCGAATGGATCATTCCTCCATCAAAATACATATTTCGTTTAAGTATTAGTTTTGCCAACCTTTACTGCGAGGAGAAATTATATCCGACGTAAACAACTTCTCAGAAGTTGGATGATTTACGAAAACTTTACAGCATTTCGTAACGTCGAACGCCACCGCGTGCACCCACGCAAAGAGGAAAATTCATAAAAATATTATTTTTCAAATATGGATAAGTAGGAAATTTTGTAATTGCCTATAGTTATTATTGCGATACGGGTATAAAGCCCCTGTCTCGTGAATCTAAGTTAATTAAATCTCACATAGAATATTGCAGTGAGTGAAAAAACCTCTGTTAACCAATAAAACAAGTGAGTTCTTCCATATAAATTGATGCTAACGATAGTAACTAAGCCAAAGGATTGAGCAAATATTCTAGTCGATTTCCATATAACCATATTTTAATCCGGAGGAGAAGATGAGAATGATAAATATTTAACGAATTAAAAATTAGTAAAATGTTGTACATCATGATACACCTCGGGGTTCCCGGATAGCAAAGTGGGTTGCGAGTTTGCCTGTTGTCAAACCGGTCCTGGGTTCGATTCCCGGTGGGAGACCATACGAAATTATCTTAGCTATCGAAGCATATTTAACAATAGTACTTCTACCATGATACACCAGAAGTTATGCGGAAAGATTCCACTTACACTGGTAATGTCAGTAATGAGAGAAAATAATTTTGCCCTAGCTTCTTTCTCGAATATTTATTGTAATTTAAAATAAATAACGTGCGATAGAACGCTAAGAACCGAATCAGTTGCAACCGTGCATTATTCTTTACGAGAAAACGTAATATTTTATTCGAGTATTTCCCTTGCGGAATACCAGCACCACAATGCGTGGTAAAATAATTTACATCCAATTATGGTGAAGACTTGACGTATAATCTCCATTACGGTTCTGTAAGCGAATTTTTTTATGGATCGATAAAATGTATAGAATTAGCAAAATATTTCTGTTATTCAGTAGCAAGACGATATAATTGAGAAGTAATTAGAATTGGAATGTTATCGAAGATGTAGTGCCGAGAGAGAGAGAACAAATCAAGTAATTCTGAGATATATTTTGAAGTATTTAAAAATAAATTTGAATCATGCTAAGGTAAAATTAAACATATTCAAAACTGAGAATATCCAGGTAGTTTTATATGTAGCTACTTGTTCGATGGACAATTTTCGAACTGTAGTCACAATGTTAGAGAAACGAGAAACCAAGCGTAAAGAAATGACTCCACTGTCAAACAGTTTGACCATCGGAGGATGACACAAAAATGGTTTAGAGGGTAACTTGAATACATACAGAAAAATACAAGTTAGAACTATAAATATTATACTTCGGAGAAAGGAGTGATTTAAGAAGAAGATCGCCTTCAGACTTGACCAAACTAAAGAGAGATGATGCGGTATTATTTGGTTGCATCACTACGACACTTCGACACCCGCATCTCAGACTCATAGAAAGATATTCCGTTAAAGAGATTTGCTAGATTTGCACAAATAAATTTATTTTATATAGATTATAGACTTCGTTATTTTGGCTTATGTTTCTGTTAATCGTCCCTCACTTAGCATATCCTACGTAAGTAATTAAGATCACATGGTTACATTTGTATTTGTACCTATACTAAATGAGGGTCAATTAATATTAACATAACCCAAAATAACAAAGTCTATAATGTTTTCATGAAAGCCTTCCTTGAATATGACAAGTAGCAAATAATTGAACAAATTAAAACAACATATTTCTAATAAACGAATGAAAATTCGTGTCTAAGTTCAGAAAGATCCGAAGAAATTTAGCTTTAAAATTTTTACCAGGAAATAAATCGTCAACATGATCTAGGGTAATAACATACATATTTATATGGCAAACGATAAACCCACTCAGTCAAAATGTACATTGAAAGTGTACATTTGAATCACCGCAACACTAGACAGCAAGACATATATGCATGATGAAATTATAATTGACAGTGCGGCAAAAATGGGACAGGGTATTCCAAAAGTGCGAGTCGGATTCTGAAAAACTGGGATAAGACGCTTTCTAGAAAGAGTAAATACGCCATGAAAAATTCATGGGAAAGAAAGTGTATTTTGAAGATATGCAAAGAGTTACGTCGGTGGTAATAAATCTTTACGCGCTCCATTTGAAAAATTTCGGATATTCAAATACGATTCGGTGCGCTAAAGTTGAAGCACGTTCGCGGAGGATGTATTCGCCGGGTTTTTTAAGCTATGGATTGGAAGAGATGGACCTATAACGGACTGATCCCAGTGGAGAAGCTTAGGAAATCCATAATTCGGTATATCTTAGAAAATCTTCTTTCTGCATCCAAATAGAACATCGGTCGAACGTCTGCCTGAATATATTTCGAACACCTCTTTCGTATCGGAATGCCGATTCAGATGTGTTCTCTCTCGGCGAGAAAACGAAAAATTGATATTCTTCTTTTATGAGCAAGACTTCCTTATACTTGGTTACTTCTCATCTCATATGGTAATTGCGTTTCAATGTTAGCCCCATAATAATTTCTTATTTTTACCCTATCCTGTTCACCTGTTTCATCATCATCGTATTCATCCTTTTTCTACGAAATTCAGGTTCTGAGGTTACTTCCTTGGCTCATCCACTAACTAAAAAAATGATATACTCATTATATACCTCCTTTTATGCCGAATAAATTTTAAATAACCTTTCACTAATATTATTAATTATTAACTAATATGTAAATATTAGTATTTAGATATTAGATTACTAAACTGTGCATTTGTATTTTGGCCCATTTAAAAGCAAATGACGATATGAAGAGGATGAAAATTTTCAGAGATTTTAACTATTACAGTCACGAACAATTTGTAGTGATGAATTACAGGGGCAGCAAAAATGCGTAGAACAGTAATAAATTAGTGGAGACGGAGGAGTAACTTTTTGTTTATCAGTTTGGACTCTTGATATATTTTACGATTAAATCTTGCAAACTTACACATTACTTTTACCATTACCTTGAGACATGTTAATAATAAGAGGGAAATTCCATAAAGATTCACATTCTTATTGTTGATTGTGGATTTCGGCTCCGAAATTTGATTAGAAAATGTTTGTTTTCAATAACATGTTCCATTGGACTAAACTAAGATACGAGATGTTATTTTCTCTTATGCACAAATAGGTATACTATATTTAACCCGACATCTATTTTTCCCGTTGAGAATCGACGGGCACTTCAGCTAGTTATTTGTAAAGTTAAATCACGCAACTGATAAAATTTTATCTTTCTATAGCAACATAATGCAAAATTAAAGAATTTCGCTACGCTTATTAGAAGTTAATATGACTTCTGATTATTTCTAATAGAAGAAAGTTTTTAATACCATACCTTTACCGAACGAAGGAATGGGAGCGTTCAGGATCGCATCCAATGTAACAAATAAAGTATACAATTTAATTGCAATGTTTCCGCATTTAAATACACCTCTACCAAAGAGAATTAATTAATAAGCCAGAAAACTTTGTATTTTCCACAAGATTTATTCGGACGACCTGTTTCACTTCCGTGGAAGCATCATCAGGTATGCAAGAATTATTCCGTAGTATATATAGGGAAGAATAGCTATGGAAAGTATGTGAAGGAAAATCCCCCCTCTTCCCCCACCCCTCCACATCCTTTCCACATCCATTTTTCCCTATATAAACTACGGAATAATTCTTGTTTGTGACCTGATGATGCTTCCACGGAAGTGAAACCGGTCGTCCGAATAATTCTTGTGGAAAATACAAAGTTTTCAGGCTTATTTATATGGCTTTCCACAGAGTTACGCCTTTGCATATCGATTTTATGAGAGAATTAATATTTACGCCTTATAGAATAATCATGAAAAATGCAAAGTCAGATCGCTGAGTGTAATTAATTTTTAAGGGGTTGTAATAATGGAAATATTCAGCAAAATTACGGAGACCCTTAATTCAGAGTCCGATCCAGACAGTTTCTTCGTGGTTTCAGGTAGCAGGATCAATAAAGAAAGTATTGTGTCGCTTGGGAGTAAAACAACAGATCGCACTCTTTAAAGACTCCGCATTCACCCCTTTTTCTGCAGGAGATATAAATTATACACGGAGGTAAGACGGTGGGGTAAGGAAATAAAAGAGCCCCTGGCGGGTAAAGAAAGGAAGAGAAAGCATTTGGAGAGACTCTCAACCAAGAGAAAATCAGGATGTGATGCAGAGAGGTAGCAAATTTTATTTTCCGCTTCTTTAGGACCTCTACTTCTGGATTTTTCAAAAATTTCCCTCGCTGACTTCGCAAGAACCTTAATTACTCGAGACTTCAAAGGCTTATTTAAAAAAAATGCGAAATGATATAATGCGTTTAGGGAAGTTAGTTCAACGAGACTACTTTAGCAAGAGAAGAATTTCCTATAACCCGAGCGAAGTTTATACGCCAGCTCCTGCCAAATCATATGAATTATTTTTCTGTTCCGAAAATGTCCCCTTGTATCGTAAGATGTGAAGAACTCACATTTTAACTACCATCAATAGCTCATATTAGGTCGTATGTTTTCCTACAACCATCGTCATAAAACACTTAAAATTATAGTAGCAATCATCTAACTTACTTGCAGTAAATTACTTACATTACATTACTTACAACAAACCCTGACCAACTCGTTGGTTTGTAGCGACCGGTTTTTTTCACGGAATATTTTGTTCAAATCCCAAGTTGAGCACACCGTTTTTACCAAGAGAAGCCTACAATGGAGGCGTTATCTGCGTTTGCAGAATCCCAACTACCTTGCACTTGTGAATGTGTGTATTTATTTGGAAATCCTAGAACATACCAATCTTCCAGGTTTTTCATGATTATAAACGAGCTCAAGAGAAAGATAGTCTTCTATGGAATCAAAAAGTTATTAAAGAAAATTTTTTTACGCAGTTATACTCCGAATTACGTGGCTCTTGATTTTCCACACCCAGAATATACTTAATAAACACTATATAAATTCTATCTCAGAGAAGCAGTATGTGTGGAAAAATGGAAATTTTTTTTACGCAGTTATACTCCGAATTACGTGGCTCTTGATTTTCCACACCCAGAAGATACTTAATAAACACTATATAAATTCTATCTCAGAGAAGCAGTATGTGTGGAAAAATGGAAATCAAAATTAATGACGGTGTACTCTTTACCTTTGCGGATGACAAGGTCTTGCTCGCGGAAAATGAAAAATATGCTGCATATTTGTTGAAAAAAAATAAATGAAGAGTATATAGAATGGGAATGCAAATCAATTTTAAGAAGACTAAATGCACAGTATTAGAAGGAGTAAGAAATGGTTCCATCCTGAAAGATGGACTGGAGTGAAATGTTGTGAGAGCTAAAAATAAATGGGAACTATGATATTTATTTTTCCGGTGCACTCACAGGCACCCATTCATTGGACAATCACAGTATAGAGGGGTGAACAGTAACAACAGACGAGCACATACGACCATTCCCAAACCATTGTTGGAGCATTCCAATTGTTGGAGCTCCAGCATGCTAACCAACCCGTCACCGCGACCGGTTACCGCAAATATCACAGTCGGAGGTAGTAACGAAGGTATCGAGCACAGGATCGGAAAAGGAAAAGTAGCAATCGGGCAGCTACATTCTATGATATGGAACCGAAATACAACAAACAGCTTGAAGATAAAACTGAAGAAAGCATTGAAATATACAGAACAGAACTTTATCGATTCCAACTGAAAGGAATGAATGAAGCTCAGAGCCATGGAAATGGATTACAGGAGGTAAAGTTGCGGTCTGTTAAAGTCAAAATGAGAAATGAAATAATAAGGGAACAAATGAAAGTCGAAGTAAATGTTAGGGATGCAATGTACGTAAACAAAAGTAGTACTCCAGTATGGACAGATGCGAAGAATGGAGGAGAAAAGATTGTGAACCTAGGCTGAATTTGGATTATTGCGTAATACCGTCTGTGCGCCAAAGAGAAATTGCCGAGGGTAATTGGAAAGGTAGACAAAGGTAGATGGTAGTATGTAAGGAACGCCGCACGGTGTAACAACCGTAGCAAATTGATGGGAAGAAACTTTGTCCATTCTTTATCAAAAATGAGATGGAAGCAATGCCATAAACTGATCACGTCGTTCATGCGATACAAGAAGTTGTTAATCCTACCAGGCAATTAGTTTTGGAAGTCGTAGGAGATTATAAAAAGAGGTATTGGATTTACATAGGAGCTAACAATTGATGAGCACATAGAGATAAGTGGGCCGAAACATTAAGAATCCGATACTTCAGACCCGGTTCCACCAGAAGAGCAAATGGCGACACTTTGATTGACAGAAGCTCCATTAAGAAATGCTAGTAATTATTAGAAAACATATACTCAAAGGAAGATCGTGTTATGTTTGTAAATCGAGGAATGATAATGGTTTTTAGCTCGTTGCGGAGAGATATTGCGCGAAAAAATTATACATTGTATCGACATCAAGTAAGTCAAATAAATCACGACTCACGCAAATTCAACATACACGATTTTTATCCTTACCTTTTATCACGTAACTTCAGAGTATTATTGTATTTAGAGTCAGTTTTTCTTTAAATTCAGGAAAACATAGGAATATAGAACTCAAAGGAAGACCATGTTATATTAGTAAAGCGTGAAATAATAATGATTTTTAGCTCGTACGGAGAGATCTTACATGAAAAAAATAAGACATTGTATCATTGTCAGTTTTTCTTTAAATTCAGGCCGTACACTGTGGAAGAAGTAATAATGAGAAACATAACTTTTTACAAAAACTAAAAAGGAAATTCATCGAAAACGGAATACGGCTCTTCAAAAGATAAAAAGTTCCTCTCCTAAGAAGCGGCTGAAGCCTTTCTAAACGCGGAAAGACAGAAAATATTACATGAACAGCTGTCCATGAGATAAATCAGAGTAACGATTGCACCATAAGTTTAGAAGAATTGAGAAAAAACTTTTTACAGGTCCCATATTCAACGACCATTATCTCTAAATATAAAATAACCGGGTTGAAATTTATTTATATTTCCAGATATTTCTTACTTGGAATTATTTGCACAATTATAATGAATCTTGATGAAAAAGGTGTAATTTTAATCAATTTACAGCTTTTAACGTGTGAGGGGAATGAAAATATGATTTCTAGTTATTTTTCCAAACTTACTCTTCCACAATTTTAATAAAGCAATGTTAAGTACGACCTGGATGTTATTAAAATTTGAAACGAAATCCAAGGGAAACATAAAAGATTCATACAGCCGCGTTAAAAATAGCAAGTGGTTCTCCCTCGAATACTTAGCGCGGATTATTCTTATTTGATCCAGGAAAAGAAAACAAGGTTAGTGATGAAAAAAATGAAATTTTTACGGAGAGGTACCCGGGAGATTCTCATTTTAAAATGAACGTTTCCTCTTTCCGGAAAGCTGTCTTTTTCCGGAAAGCTCATAATCTAATTTGATTTAGTCCCTGGCGCAAGTTTTCGCAAAAAATCATCCTAGTGGCCGTATTTTGCTCTCGAGTTAACCGCCGCACACAGAGACACGTATGAAATTCATTTCGACAGGTTGAAGGTGCTCAAAATTTCCTCGGAATTAACGCTGATTATTTTTCTGATCTCCAAGCGAGATATAATTCACATCATGGTGTGTGGAAACTCGATGGAGTTTTGACGTGGGTGAGTAATTTTATCGAAATAAGAAAAACACCTTTCTATGGGGGCAGGTATGAATGTAAATCGCACCGCCGAATGGAATTTCAACTTTCCTTCACTGGGTAGAATGATGGCCTTATTTTTTACTAGAAAAGGGCCTCTTGAGAAGGTAGGCGGATCGATATTGACTACTTTTAGAACGCCCAATCTACATACTGTCACAGCCGTGACAACCAAACCCGTGTGCTCCATTTCTTTCACTCTGTCCTTGGCGCGGTAAAGAATGTCACGGAGTCTTTGCCTGTTCTCGAAAGATATCCCACTGGTTGTCTTCAGGGAATTTCCCCATAGTAGGTGATCCTCCATGAATATCTTTGGACACGCCTAAAGCAAGGTTGCACATCTCCCGGCGCAGATGCGGCAGCTGAAAGACTTTCCACTCAATTTCTTAAGATTTTTTTTATATCAGCAGAAAAGAAACTGTTGGCACGTGATATCTTCCCGGAGGTTTACGCTCCTTTTTAGAAAATTTACGGACGTCTAAGGGAATGAAAAGATGATGTGACGAAAGGGAAAATGGGGAAAGGGTTTGGCGGAGTGAAAGATTTGCGTTTAATGTGTTTTTTTTTCGGGGGAGGAGAAAATTTGACGACTATCTCGTGTGTAAAATATGTAGATCATAACCCGTTAGCTGTCTTAAATTCTACTCCTAAGAAATAGCCCCCGCTTACAACATATCACCTTTAATGCGCAAACGAAAATAAGCAGGGCGATTTTCTTCCAGTTTATCTAAGGAACGATTTATTTTACGAATCGGAACAAGTAATACTTTTTCAGCTGAAAATACTAGAAGGGTGAGCTTTCTGAGAAATATATAATGGCCTTGCTAGTCATCATTTCACAAGATTTCATTCGTATGCATAAGGAATTTGGATCGGGGAGTTGTAAGGATTTTGAGGTCATTTCCTTAGGGTACCTGCCAGTAATCGTGAACATTTTCATGCTTTCTAAAAATTGAAACGAGAGTGATTTCTACTGTGTTGCTAAAATTAATGATGCACTTTACATAAAATGAGTATGCAAATTGATCCTTTTTGACTCTTAGTAGAAGATTGTAACTAACATTTTGCCCGCTTGGTGAGATACGGAAAAAGTATCGTAAAGTATATTCTAAATGATATATAAAACAGTTTTACACATAAAGTATTAGGGGTTTTAAATACTCCTAAAGCTGTATGTCGGCAGATGGAATTTGCGTTTGGAATCAAACAGGAAGTGCAAATTATCAATTTCTTGGAATTACAGTAGATAATTCTTGAGTAGTTCTAGGGTAATTATAGGGAAATTCCTAGAAATCGCTAATCTGGAACTTCCCGATTGATTACAAAGTTCCATCTGCCGACATACGGCTTAAGGAGTATTTTTAAACTTTTAATTCATTATCAGCCGTATTCAAATTTCCTTTTCCTACAGAAATAATGTTAAATGATGTATTTATGGACTGAAATTACAGGTGTCCAACCCACAGTACACTGATCATAAGGGGCCGTATAAGATATTCCGTGTGCAAGCTCCTAAAGTCTTATACCATTTTCTATCTTTGAATTTTATAACTGAGGCAAATTTAGAAAGGATTTCATCCTAAAAAGTAAGCTCAATTTTAAAATTAGGTACTACCATCAAAAAAATAAACAAAAACCTAAAAGATTGTGAACCTAGGCTGAATTTGGATTATTGCGTAATACCGTCTGTGCGCCAAAGAGAAATTGCCGAGGGTAATTGGAAAGGTAGACAAAGGTAGATGGTAGTATGTAAGGAACGCCGCACGGTGTAACAACCGTAGCAAATTGATGGGAAGAAACTTTGTCCATTCTTTATCAAAAATGAGATGGAAGCAATGCCATAAACTGATCACGTCGTTCATGCGATACAAGAAGTTGTTAATCCTACCAGGCAATTAGTTTTGGAAGTCGTAGGAGATTATAAAAAGAGGTATTGGATTTACATAGGAGCTAACAATTGATGAGCACATAGAGATAAGTGGGCCGAAACATTAAGAATCCGATACTTCAGACCCGGTTCCACCAGAAGAGCAAATGGCGACACTTTGATTGACAGAAGCTCCATTAAGAAATGCTAGTAATTATTAGAAAACATATACTCAAAGGAAGATCGTGTTATGTTTGTAAATCGAGGAATGATAATGGTTTTTAGCTCGTTGCGGAGAGATATTGCGCGAAAAAATTNAGTTATGTTTTCACAAGTCATTCCATGACTTTTTCTGTGAGGCCCTCGCGAAGTCACAAAATCTCTCACGTGATCGTAATTCGAAACATATTTGTAATCGAAATCCGCGGGGCCCTGTTAGCGCGGGTCCCGGTGCAGTCGCGCCACTTGCCACCCCCAAAGTGGCACCACATGAACAGTAGCAGTGCGCGATTGCACATACCTCAATGCAAGTGACGGAGTATGCGGGAACTGAGCCAACGTCCAGTACGTTGTTCAAAGAAAAATTAAGCGTTATGAGCGGAATACATAAACAAAATTTTCTAAATCTTCTCTTCTTTCTTTTATGCTTTCACCGCCCCCTTACAGTTATTCAACGCCCCCCAAATGCTCCTGTGGCCATCACCGCCCCCCTGAATCGCTGCAGCGCCCACCAGGGGGCTGTAGCGCCCACTTTGGGAAGCACTGGTATAAAGTAACAAAGAAGAATAAGTAACTAGTTTTCAAAACGTCTTCGCAAAGGCATTATAACAATTTCGAGAAAAATTATTACGAACCAAAATTTTACTTAAAACCGATCATTTCTCGCTCAGTTCCTTCTATTGGTAATTTATTCGTCCCAAAACAAAATTTAATAAAATTTATACGATTTCTATGCCTTGAAATGCAATTGAAAGCGAATTTCCAGTTCATCAACCATTTCCGCGATACCAACGCCCATCTTTGACTTTTTCTTCTCCATCGCGCAATCTGTTGCCAGCTGGCCCAGCAACGAAGCAAAAACGGGAATAAACAAATAACGAGGCGACGCCTACGGAATCTAAGGAGTAAGCGAAAGTGATAGCATCCGATTGATCAGTAGTGCGGTCCAAACGTGAAGGACTTGGCGGAATCTATAGTTAGAAGTCGATATCCTTTGAATTCGAAGGCGCCCTCGCGACGATACTTTCTCACCGATGAGAATGTTTTCGATCAATAACTCCACCTCCGACGGAAGCGATACGACACAGAATCCGGCGCTTTACGCCAGCGGTGAGTGAACAACGATTCGATTCGACTGTTTGAAAATCGAAAATCAGACACACGAGGGTGAACTTGGGTTACGCCATCGATTGAATAATGACATCTCCGTGCTGGAGCCAAATGGGCGGGAGGGGCCCGAACAGTCGTTACCCCGAGCGGCCAACAAGTCATGTCGTTCCATTTAAGCGTCGGCAATATTTCCCTTCTAGGATTTAAGGGTCTGTAAACATCGGTAAAGGGGATATAACTTGCTGTTTCGCAGGAGCTCTAAATAAAGGGACGGACTTCCACAATCTAATTGTTCCTCTGGGTGATTAGCAAATTGAATTAAACGGTTAAATCTGTGAGTCTCCCGCATTCGGGAGGGAGTCGCGCGGGGAGGCGGATATCATGGGCGCTTCAGCAAACTTCCCAAGAGGAGTGGGCGTTCCCATTTTGACGGAGGGAAAATTGACCAAAGGGGAAGACGCTTTTGATGTATTCTGATAAGTAAGGCCCGTAAATTTTCGAGGCTTTCTTCCACCAGCGTTAAACGATGCATGGAATGCTTTCCTTTGCGAGGAAATGATATGAGAACGCTTTAGCTCAGCAGCAATTACCCTGACAGTAAACGCATATTCCTTGACTCGATTTCAAGATAAAAGTGTTTTGTTTTGTCGATGCCCTCGTTATAGATAGAGTCGTTGATACTGAGGACCCTCATTTTACCCTTCACCGCACCCTAATGCATCCCTACGTTTATCGGCGATTTAGATTGATAGACAGGGTTATTAGAAAGGGATTTTGTGTCATGTATTTACAGCATTTATCTTCAGATGAATTACCAAAATTTGTTGCATTAAATATGGGCATAATGAGAAACATATAATCAGGAAAGTGGCATTTTACTACAATAAAGAGAACCCTGAACTGTTCCGTAAAGGATACACAAAAGTAATATTTAATAATAATAAATAAACCATTAATAATTTAAATAACCATTCATGTATTACCGAATCCACTTATCGTTTTATACTAAAATTTAACTTATAATATTGCGGTAATCTCGAAACTATTCCCAAGAATACCACAACTGATTTTTTTGGGTTAAAGTTTGGTGCAAACCAGCTAAAAGTACGAAATAAAAGTACTGAAATGAATTCACGACAAAAAGAGAGGGGAACATAAAAGAAAGATCCGAAAAATGTACATTTACACGTAAGGGACAGGGAACCGGATGTTAGCATCCGGGATCAGACAACAAAGTGTAGAAAGAAGGATGTTTAAGGCAGACAAGCGGTGTCCAGCAGGAAGGGACAAATACAGGGAGATCAAAGGTTTGCTTTAATAAAGGGAATCAAACATGTTTTATTTGTGTTGAGCAAAGGCTGGGCTAGAATACCCAGGACACATCGTCGCTGACTGGTTTGCAGATAAGGTCACCCTTCGCGCATATTTCAAAGCGGAAAGGCGGAGTGATCTCTTACCCCGAAATACAAGGGTTAAAACGGAGGACATGTCTTTTATAAAGAGGGTATGGTACCCTTAGATAGGACGGATGTTACGCATTCAAGTGAAATGCATAGACGTAGACGGGGAATCATAACGACGTCACAAGAAGAGACCAGCAAAGAATGCCAAAAATAGTGTTTGCGGAAAAGGAATATACACATCATCGCTGGGTCAATTTTCCGGGCATTTATCATCATAAAAGTCTCGGCCTGCGTAACTTTGTCTAATGTAGGAAGAGTATTAAATACATAGTAAAATTATGTCTAGATAGACTGATGGGTTTCTGTTTTCTTCATAAACTATCTTTTGTTGTCTTTTTATTTTAAGAGATCACATATGGAGAATTTTAAATACATTTTTTATCTTCCTTTACTTCAAACAGAAACAGCTAAATAGGATCAATAAGAAAGAGGGAAAAAGATGCAAGTAGAATGCATGAGAAGTCATTTTAGTAGCTCATGATGAGATTCTGCTTGAGTGTACACAAACTGAATGTATGTAGTAGTATTGTTAAATGTACTTCGACAGCTTATGTTATTTCGCACTCAGGCCCCCACCGAGAATCGAACCCGGGACAGCTTTCATCGAAGTCGAACGCGTTGCCCACTTGGCTATCCGGGATCCCCAATTGAATATAAATCTAACCCACGAATCGCACAGTACTTCATTAATACTGCTATGGTTTAGAACGGTCAATAAATTGCGGCAACGTTCTGTTTTATACGATGATACAGTTTCAATTTACACTGTTCAATTAAATACACAAGTGTCAAACGTACCAAAATTTTTGTTAGTAGTTTGTATCGGACGACGCACTTTTCATCAATTTGTAACGTTAACAGAAAATCTACCTTGTAGAAGAGAACTATAACAGACATTCAAGAAGAAATTCGGCATATTTAATGAAACATCGTAATTCGATAACAAAAAGAAATAATATGCCGTCCAGGAATCATTTATTCTTACCTGAAGATGGTACGAACACCGAAACCATGGTCGTTAGAATAAATTATTTGTGTACAGTACATATTATTTCTTTTTCTTTATGAGGATATTCACATCAATAAATGAAAATTCTGTCTCCAATAGCGAATGACGATGTAAAGAGTGAATTGAAATAATCGTTTTCGTTCATGTTATTCTCTTTCACATCGCTTCCCTCGAATCACAATTTTATTATTTACGATTGTCAATAAGCATAAATTCACCAGAAAAATTTTTTGGGAATCTATCCTCTTATTTATTGTACTAATACTAACCTCGGTTCGAACGATTTCCATTAGTTCTCCAATTTTGCGGAACCTATCTACAGGATGTAGAAATTCATGGTTAGGTGAACTACTTTATCATACTTTTTTATTTTTATAAATAATATATTTCGTTAAAAATATTACTATCAGTGGAAATTTCATGCTTAATTCTTAATACTTAGGTTCATTGAATTATTCTACAATGATTTTTGCTGTTTGAGAAGTGCATTCGGGAGATATCTAAGATTTATTCCGCCAGAAAACTCCGTTCTAATGAACTGTTCTGAATTACTCTTTTATCTTTATGAAAATTGGCACATGAGGTTCATTTACTTCTCATTCAAATTAATAAAAGCGCAGCACACCAACCTATTTTGACATCTTCCTTGGACTTGACGACACTGTATATGTATGGAAGTCATTTTTACTTCATCACGCTATGATTCACAATATCCAGCGCAAGTATCTAGTTGATTTTAACTCCAAATACATCCTTCTTCCACATACTCCATTTATACATACGTAAAAGGCATGAATGGAGCATTTTATTCACTTTGCTAGAACTTACTCACTGAACCGAATTCGGATCGTGCGGAAAACTTATATTTAAGCCAGCATAGAGCCCAAAGCGAGAGCTGAAAGGAGAAACTGGCAGTTTTCAAATGTCGATCGGAAAGACCTTGCACGCGTTTAAACAAGGTTGATTATCTCGTTATCTTGGAAAATAAACAGAGTCCCTGAGCAACTCCTACGGAAATCATCAGCGCAATTTCAAGGATATGACGTCGTAAAATTCTACGTAAAAATTTAGTCGTTCTCACGGAAACTACGACTGAAGAGATTCGGATTAGCTTCGCCTTAAAATCTTTCTAACTCGTGTTTATCATAAAATTGCAGAGTTTAATTAAATCCATGCGACAGTCTAATTAATAAATCGATCCTTTATCGCGAGACTTCCTTAAAGAGCCAGTTACCTTCCGCTAAAAGTATTGCGAAACGGTTTCATATTCTTCGTGAGAAATACGAAGAATTTGTCATATCTTTTTGCGTGATATTTTAGTCGTTTCGAATTCTCTTTCGAATCCATCTTACCAGGTTTCCACCTCAATGAAGGTGTCCCCTAAAATACCCGAATGACGTTAATGCAAATCCATCATTCATTACTAATCGTTAAAACTATTTATTACGTATGTGGTCTCCAAGTCTAGTCTGCATCTACGTTACAGCTTATCCTGAGTGCATTACACCCCGGATAACTAAGGGGGCAAGCGGTCCCGGTTCGATTCCCGGTGGAGGCCAACGTGCAAAATGGCTGAAGCGGTCAAAGCACTGTTAACAATGCTACTACGACTAACGATCAATGCATCCCTTTTGTGCTACCGTAGATCCAATAACACTTCAGTCACTTCAGGTGTACCTCAAGGCAGCGTAATCGGACCTTTACTCTTCCTCATTTATATCAATGACCTAAGCGACAAGATCGATAGCAATGTGAGGATATTTGCAGATGATTCGGTAATACATAGAGAAATATCAAGTGACGAAGACAGTGCTTCACTCTCAAACGACTTAGTTCGTATACAAATGTGGTGCGAAAAATGTCAACTAGATGTTAATGAAGATAAATGCGCTGTAGTAAATTTCTTCGAAAGGAAACAATTGCGTCAGAACCACCCGTACAAAATTAGTGGAACGAATTTAAATGTAGCCGACTCAATAGAATATCTTGGAATCACCCTAACAAATAACTTAAACTGGAGCACACACATTCGAAAAATATGCGGTAAAGCAACTAAAAATCTCGGTTTTATAAAGCGTATTGTAGGTAGATGCGATGAAAAAGTTAGAGAGCGATGCTATTTCACGTTAATTAGGCCCCATCTGGAATATGAGGCGAGTATCAAGGGACCCAGCGAATGAAACGAACTCTCGCGAACTCAAGAAAGTGCAGCGTAAGGCGATACGTTTTGTTAAAAAGTGCTACGATAGAGAAGCAAGTGTAACGAAAATGCTCTCAGACGCAGGTTGGGAATCCTTGAAAGAAAGGAGATTAGAAGCTAGGCTGCGATTGTTAGATAAATTCAGAGTAAATATATTTTCGGAAGACGTAATTGGTATTATGCGACCCCCCTGCTACTTTGGCTGATCCGACAGTGAAAGTAAAATAAGAGAAATATACGCGAGGACAAGTCGTTTAGAGACTCTTTTTTTCCGCGAACGATACGCGATTATAATAAATTAAAGAAGTTATTCTACTCTTGGTGTTTACACCCCCTGCCACACGCCGGAAGGCAGCTTGCAGGGTATTTATGTAGATGTAAGGTCTTTATTAAAGGCGAGATTGAGACTGAAAAGTCTCTTCTTCCATCTAACCTTGCGTCAATGATTTTATGTACATAAAGACTTGTGTGTAGGTGAAAAGAAATAGAGAGGAAAACTTTAGAAGGAGTGGATGTAAAAAAAAACCTAAGGTGATATATTAGGAAAAAATATCCACAGCAGGAAAACACCCTCAGAGAAAGGTGGTGTGAAAAACCTGCGCAAACCTACTGATAGTTCATGCTAAAAGATGTTTAAGAAAGCTGTGTATAAGAAGGAAATTACAAAATCAATAGTAATATAACAAAATTACAAATTAATAATAAAATAAAATCTTAAACAGGAAAAACTGCAATAATAAACCATGAGGAAATAATTGATAAAACAGAAACATCAGATAAAACATTCAAACGAAATTACAAAAATAAAATTACATAAAAAAGGGGTAACTGCAAGAATACACTATGAGAAACTGGTAAATATCGAATAAAGAGAGAATATAGAAAATGACACTTACTAATGTAGATGTAGAACACTCATATATTACGCATAATTATGTAAAATCACAAATACTTTCATAACGTCGTAAATTCAAATATACATGAGTTAAATGGTATTTGTTTCTCTCGAAGGAACAGATTTTAGAATCGCAATTTTATCGAGATAACTATATTCTGTTCGCTTTGATCGACCTTGATTTTGGTATTCTGAAAAATAAATATAAAAATTCGTTCTTGAAGCTCTCTTGGGCGTCGGTAATAAAAAGAGACCAATAGCTATGTATGAGCAAAGAGTAAACAAGCGTCCGTCATCGCAGGTAGCTGATAGCGTGAAGTGACGGTCACATCGGGCGGTCTGATTGTAAGTATCGGCGCGCGAGGAAGAAGAGATTAGCTCGCAGCAGCCATTGTCCTAGCGTAGCACGTGTATCCAGGAAGAAGTTTGAGTCACCTACGAACTTGTCAAAGAATAGATATCATCTATGGTCCTCTAGCATAACCTTTTATTTGTCACAAATTATACTGTCCTTGCTTCATGGACAGATGAGATGAAACTTATCAAAAAAGAAAACACTAGCAGAATTTTCGGATATATATACTAAAATTGTCTTGGATTAAAGGTTTAAAAACACTCCGAAAGCCGTATGTCGGCAAGAGGAACTAGCGTTTAAAGGCAAACGGGAAGCTCCAAATTACCGATTTCTAGGAAACCCCAATGCGCACTTCAGTGACAATGCCTCCACTATCGGGAGCTTCACGATAGGAATCTTTTCTTACAGCAAAATTCGTCTTCTAAATTATCTTCGCAGTAACCAAAGGCTGGCAGAGTTCGATTGAATCCACCACCCAGATATAAGTGTACAGCAGAAACCGGTTAACGCCAAAACACGAAATAATAGTTTGCAGCGCTGATCAGTTCCGTCTGCTTTACTTTTTAATGCACGTTAATTCGTTAAATGCGGAACTGTTAGCTGGAAAACTTTTCATGATGCCTTGGGAAAGTATACCCACAAAATTCTTCGGATAACATTTAAGGTCACTTATGGTGGTATTCCCATCAATTTAAAATATATAATTTTGTATTTTAAATCGCGTTCAAATTTTTGTCTGTCAATTTAATTATCTATTATAAAGATGTTACTTGCGTGCGTTAATTATCTACTATAAAAATGTTACGAGGAAGAACGTATGATTCTGATGTGAGCCAATAGATGGCGAGTAATCTTTTATATACCTTCTCCACTAATCTCACTATCAAAATACACGTATCAGTTTTATAATTAAAAATAAAGAACATAATTGATTTCATATTTAATTTTTCTTATTCATTTCTTTCTATTTCGACAATATTTTAGCAGGCTTTTCAACTAGTTATATTATAAACAACTGTTCACGTGATTAAAATCTTTGATCTCACCAGCTAAATGTTTACTCTTTAATAAATATAAGAATGGAAATGGCTACTGATTGTTAATAATTTATATTATAATAGCTCCAAAAACCGTCAAAAATATGATATTACCAAACGCGCATTTTGCCATCCATGACGGAATCATCATGGGTAAAAGCAGAATCAATTTCTGTTGAAATGATGCCGTCGTGAATGGCAAAAAGCGCATTGGGTAACATGATATTGCTGTGGGTTTTTGGAGTTGTTATAACATGAATTTATAAATGTAAGCTTATCATGCTTTTCAATATGAGAGACGATGGATACTCCTTCCTATAGAACTCAACTCGGCAATTTGCTCATTCAAGGGATTCTGTTGATACTCGGTTAAAAAGAAATGGTTGGTCACAATTTCTGTTTCAACCGATTTCCACCGTACAAGTATTTGAAAAACGATATTATTTTAAATGGCCATCAAGCTTTTCCTTATGAATATTTCCGTCCTTTAGCTCTCTTTCCATACAAATCTTCAGCATTTTCCATCACAGAATGAAAATAATTCACGTTGATTAATGCTCTTGAAACGGCTGATGAGCTAGTTTCCGATGCAGACCGCAGTGACCTTGTGCCTTTCTATAGCCAACGTTAATATCTCTCACCGATGCCCTCGGTGCATCAACGAGTTTCTTGATCAGTTTGCTAACTTTACAGTGCTTCTGGGCACAATCGATCCCTGTATGCACCCCACTTCCGCACGCGACGACCAGATGCTCCCACCTGATAGTCCAGAATTACGGGGGAGAGTAGAATGAGCCCAGTTATGTGCGAGTCGCCAAGCAATATCTGCGTCACGATCGAGGCTTGCATTTTCCCAGGGGGTCACCCAGTTAGTTAATTTCATACCATCATTGGCTACGGTGTTTCGTGTTGCGTACGCAAGAATTCTTTGAAATTCTTTTTCACTGAAACGATACCTTGAACTAACAGTTTTGTCTATGCGTTAGCCTACGTCCTCACTATGAAAATACAGAAACTTATTTTAAACACGTTCAGCCGTAGATCCCGTAATTGACTGGTATTTAAATACAATGTCCAAAGTTACCAAAATAATGTATACACATCAGATTACGTGCAGTCAACAACGAAACATATCTGGAATGACGTCGTTTTTTGTGGTGTGTTTAAATAAATTGTGTTATAAAGTATTTTTGATTCATTGCTTACAATCTTTCATGATTTCTTGGGCCGTTCACTGAGGTGGGGTGCCAGGGTGGGGAATCTTATATCATTATAATTTCGCATGTACCATACGGCCGCATAAGAAAGGTCGCCGGTGAAACCACCAGGCCACAATTGGTATTGCCTATGTTCAAATAGTTTAACATCAATATTCTTCGTAAATAGTAAAAAACGCCTAAATACCCATCAAGGAAAACACACGGCTCGTGTACATTTCGCACTCCATGGAAGCATTTTTAGAGCTTTGTCTACGGGATAAAACTTTATCCTTTAATTATTAAAAAGTGGTTTCTTGGAGTGATATTTTACTACTTACTAACATAACCATCAGTGGGTTACACCACTCTCTCATCGGTATTTTTCGAAATAATTTATTCGCTTACCAAATTCAAAAAGTATACTCTACATTTTCTTATCGCTTAAAGAGACTTGCAAGATTGGGAAACAAAATTCTTTGATTACGGGAAATGTGTAATGGGGTTATAAAAGGCCGCACTGAAAGCCCAGAAAGACCGTAGGTTCTCCACCTCTGACATAAGGCCACTGTAGTAACGTTTTTCCTTTCTAGGCGTCTCCAAAGAAAATGTAACTTAAAACTAACTATTACATCGCCATAAATCTCAGAACCCTTAGCAACGAGAAAATCTTTCTCAACAACGAAACGCGCATAACGTCAGCTCCCTTACGATTCCTTTACAAGAACCAAACCAACTCATCAACGAAGACCGAACACTAGAAATTGGAAACCAAGGAATTCCTTGCGCCAACAGCTTGTGCGTGGGGAATGGAAGCGTCTCAAAGGCGAAACTGTAACGCTATACCCAGACCACGAATTACCATTGTACAATATTGGAAACGAAGCCGTATAACAAAGTGCAGCCGTTGAAAATTCACTCCCGCGTATTTCTCAGCCCGCTGAGTTGCCTCGAGCCTTTAGTCGCGTAGGAAATTCATCGGGGGAAAGAAATACTTGTTACAGTGAATTAACATTATTCTGGGAAAACTCCTGGAGACCCTATTAGAAATACCTGAACCGTACAAGTTGTGACGAAACATTCAGACAAGAAGACAAAGAACGATGGCAGAATCTGTGTAATTAAGGCATTACTCAGCTGACGCTGACGAAAATAATATATAAAGAGAAATAACGATTCTCCGCGCAAAGTAAATTCCTTATCTAGAGCGTGAATAACAACGTCTGACTCCTCCACGTGTCGTCGTTATTGCACCCAGCCTTAGATTACCCTTCATAATAAACCCGCAAATTCTGTTCGATGCTAATCAAGTACTTCCCGCTACACTGTCCTCATCTCCCATTAATTATCCTATTTCGATCACATACCCCTGCACAGGTGTGACGGGCGAGGTCGCGATAATGACGCTCAACTTTCCATCACAGCAGTCAAAATTAGGGTTCAAATTCCACATATTGAGCGACGAGGGCGTTGCTAGACGATCGAATTCTTGCGTTCCTAGGATCGGTATCGCCATTCTTTTCTTTCCCTAACCACCGCATAGCTCCTTTTTTCCCGTACTTATCATTATTCTGTCTTCTATCTATGAGATTATTACGTTCTGACATAACAGGATCGTCATTATCGTGCCCTCCTCTATTATGAGAGTCTCGTAAGGACCTGAGGGATGGAGAGCATGAGAGAGGAGAATATTTCTCCGAAAGATTGTGAGTTCCCGCATAGGTGGAGAAGAGGTAGGAGATGAGGTTATCCCTCGGAAGTTGAACAGGACGTTTCGAGGGGAGAGGGAAGGAAGAAAGGAGAAAGACCTTTCCCCGGGAGAAATAAAACCTGGAAATATGTTCTCGGCTTTTGTTGCCTTCCGCAATAAAAATCCTTCGTAATAGAAAGTACCTCTGCCTCTAGATTATTCATTTCGATCCCTGCTTAGCTCTAAAGGAAGAGGAATTATGTAGCAAAAACTCGAGCTACTATTTCCTCGACAGTTGCCAACTTAACAGGGTGGTGAGAGTATTAATAAAAAATATGTTTGCGAATATTTAACCAGATCAGTGTGTTCGTTGAATAGGTCAATCAAATTGCATTTCGTGGAGATAAGTTAATTGTAAAATACCAGTGATACTAAATTAATTTGGTTTCTTGTAATGCTTCGTGATACGACTTCGCGATAGCAAATACCGTAAGACAAAGTTTGTAAGTCGATAACAGTTTATTAAAAAGTTTTAACATAGGGTATCATTCTCAGATATTTTATATATTATATTATTATATATTACTATATTTTGTAATGTTATACATTGATATGTTATTATCAGCAGGGGCATAGACAGGATTCGTCCTAGAGTGAGAGGGGTTAGACCATGGAATAAACATGGTATCGCCTATAATTAAGGGTCAGGGATACTTCTAATTAAAGGATTATCTGATTTATTTGAATATGTATACCCTGCGAGTCTATAGTGGTGTTTGTATGGCTAATTGCGAGAGGCCGTCCTCTCGCATGCTCTCGTTTACTGTTGGCTCTGTTATCATTGGAGGTTGAACCCCCAAAACCACCCCTTTGACTCAGTAGTAGTTGGATTGTTAAAAGCGCTTCCACTGCTTTGGTCATTTCGCACGTAGGCCCCCACCGGGAATCGAACCCGGGACCGCTTTCACCAAAGTCGAACGCGTTGCCCATTTTGCTATCCGGGAGCCCATCAGGTTTGTTAATGAGGGTAATAAGGAGCTCTGTACTGTACGATAAGTATGCTATACTAAAGTACTAATAATTATTACACCTAGAAGAATATTGATCGATCAGTGAGTAATTTTCATCGATTTATTGTTAGTTTCTTATATCAGATTCACGTTTTAGATATAGATAAAAATAAATGCGACAAAAATTGGGGAGGTTCATTGTGATTCTGGAAATCTACACTTACTAAACTGCCATCGAAACCAACTCCGAGCACGGTTTCTGAAATCATCCAACATCCCCGTCAGGCGGTGGTGTGTCAGCATTTACGGTTACGTACCCGTCGCCCTCCCATGCTAGATATCTCAATTCTCCGGATTACGGAATTTTGACACTTTCCCGGATGAATTCCGCGGCGACAGAGCGTCGCGTGCTAATGGGAATGCAAATAAATCTTGCCATGTTATTTTCCTCGACAGGGGCGCGACGATTGAGGGATTCTCCCGAAAAGTGCCCAAAATGGGAGCTTGGAGGGATTATCGAGAGGAACATCTTCTTCGCTCGGATCGGAGAGGCTTACGGATAGCAGGTAACCCCGCGTCTTTTGAAGAAAGCGTCATCAGCCAAGGTGGTGCTCCGTCTCGATAAGGCTGATACCACTTTCCTTGATTAAACTCGAACCTTCATTTTCCCCTCCGAGAAAGATTACGCACTTTTATGGGGTGCTGTTTTATAGTTGCTGCTCATATCCATAGTAGATGATAGACGGTTTATTTAAGGAATCCTCGGGAGCAGGGATAGGTGTAATTTCCACGGAATCCTCCTTCGACGTGGGGAGAAGATATCTACTCCCACGCTTTAGAGCGTTAATCTGCCCGGCGGACAGCGCTGGGAGCCGGGTACATATACATAACAGAAACCTCCGAGAAAATTAAAACAACAAGCTGCCTGGATTGTGTATTTTCTAATAAATCACAGATGCGTAAAGAGGGTCCGAATTCGAGGAGGAAACACCCGGACTCGGGATTCTTAACGTCGGTAATGTGTTTATTTCCTGAATGTATTAATACCTCCTTGATGGAGTGAGTGATTTTGAATACATCGTTAGCTAATGGAGAAATAGCATTTTGGAACTGAATATTTATTATAATACACATTCAAATCCGAAATTCATCGTAAAGGGAATACTACCTGATTTTGTAAAAGATACCATGAAGAGGGTGAAACCTTTAAGACACGAAAATAAAGAGAGTTCAACTATTACATGAGCAGCTGTTCATGAAATGTAGTAGTAAACAAGGAAGAGATGAAATAAGAACAACAATAAAAGTTTTAAAAAAACAAATTTTAAAGGTGACCACCATAATAAATACATTTCCATTATTTTCTCATTTTTAACAATATTTTCGCATATCCTTCCAAAAGCTTTTTCATTGTCAATTCTGCGGACCCTTTCAGGAATAAATCATGAGCAATCATTGCATCTTAAGTTTAAAATGATGAAAAAACCTTTTACGGCTGCTATCGTCAATGATTAATATTTCTAATTATAAATTAATCTGGTTGGAATTTGATTACAGTTTCACATATTCCTCGTAGAAAGGATTCAAAAGATTCAATGAGCCTTAATACCCAAAATTTACTTTTAATCAACTTATAGCTTTTAACTTTTGATGGAGATAAACATAAATTATTTTCGGTCACTGTTCAAAATCTGTGCTTTTCCACAATTTTAACAAAGCAAAGCACAACCCGTTTCGAAGTGGCAACCTCACCATCATCATCACCGAAACCGATCGAGTTTTATTTTATTTCAAAGAAACTGTGTATAAATACGTATTGTTCGTTTTGTTCTCCCTTCTGTGTTTAACATGGATATACTTCGCCAAATACCACGTGAGTCATTTAAGTCACCTTGTTCTTTGTCTCCTTATCTCAAAAGGGATTAAACCGAAAGATCTTTCCGGAAGGAAAGTGGGTACGGAAGGAAGTGGTACAAAGAAATTGAGTAAACGATTTCAAAATATGTTAACCAAATTATTCATTCAAACTGGGTGAAGTATAAATAAAAGAATATAAGACGGAGTGGGTTGCGATGCACAAAGTAAGTAAGTAATGCGATGCACAAAGTAAGTAAGTAATGATAACCAAGAAAACTCCGTTAGCCTTGATCTTGGTTCAACATGGATCGCACATTAATCAGACATGCACACTGTTCATGACCTTCTTTTACCTCCCACTTGTACCACCCTCCAATGAAAACTCCGTAAGGATTGAAGAGGAAAGATTCTCAGCTTCTAATGAAAACTCTTGATCGAAAATAAGGACAAAATATTCCATAACTCCTGACTGCAGGCGTAACGCTACGAAGACTAGCTAAGTTAGCTATTCGTTGGCCACGAAGAAGTTTAACGCTCAGCGCACTCAAGTGTACGAAGGAAGGCTTATGAAAGTGTAAGTCAGCCGTAAAGAGAAGCTTGTCGACAGCGATCCCGTTGAAGGTATCGCCGATGTTATTTATTATTAGTGGAGGAAGTATTAACAAGAAGTTTGGCTCGGAGATTTTTATGAATAAATAATTTCAAAATCTAAGAATCCGAAAGAGATTTCCGCCCGTTTATTTTACCTTTTGAGAAAAACGCCGAAAATTTAGGCGGAATACTGCAGCAATTTAAAAAGTTTTAAATATACCTCGAATTAATGATTAGGACAAGATTTGTCATGGATTTTTGATATTCACTGAGTAAAATACGTTAGTCCGAAGCATTGATTATGAGTCAATTCTTTCGCTTTGAGGAATCATTCATTGATTATTCATGCATAGATGTTCCAATTATTCGAAAAGTATAAAAACTACCTTTTATGAAACATTTTCGATATTTTTCTATATTTCTTTTTTATGCAATATCAAATTATTTGTTCGCGGATAATGGATCTGTAAGGCTAACTGATGGTTTAATAGTCAGACAAAAAACACACCGAAACATCGAAGAAAAACTTACAAAACCCGGGTTAATACGTATTTCTTTCTCTAAGAGAGCATCTTCAGAGTGGGGACGGCAACAGAATTGTCCACACTCAAACCTCTTGTTGTTCACGCTCTGAAAATGCTCTCTTAAAGAGCGGAAAACATATTAGCATTGTATGTTTTATGTTTTTCTTTGATGGTTTTCGTGTGTTTTTTGTCTGACTTCACCGTTGATGAAATATTAAAATAAATTTCCCTTTGCAGATACAACTTCAAAATGATTTACTTAGTAGATTTAGGATTAATCTGTACCTAGTGGATTAAGACATAGTATTACTTCGCAAAAATTTATAAGTTTTATTCTTAGACCTGTGATGGGAACTTAATATAGACAAGCGCCCACATGGTCACAAATAGAGTCGNTGTTTTTTGTCTGACTTCACCGTTGATGAAATATTAAAATAAATTTCCCTTTGCAGATACAACTTCAAAATGATTTCCTTAGTAGATTTAGGATTAATCTGTACCTGGTGGATTAAGACATAGCATTACTTCGCAAAACTTTATATGTTTTATTCTTAGACCTGTGATGGGAACTTAATATAGACAAGCGCCCAAATAGGGTCGTGTCAGGACACCACCTAAGGAGATGTGAAACAAGTTGCCTGTTTAATATTTGGTCTGGTGGCCTATTTCACAAGGGGCGAAAATACCCCGAGATTTCATCATCCTCTTACCGAACGCTCCAAGTTCCTTACGACCTATAGCAATGAAAATAAATTCGTGTACAATCACCTCGCTTGGCAAATTTAAAACTTCAAGTGGCATCTTCATCAGAAAGGTCCTTACTCCCATAATATATTAAAAGTTATGCTTCTCCCCATCATGCGAATGTACGTTGGGTGGCCTAACTATCTACTCGGGGATATATATAAACTTTCTCGTCAGACCTAAAATAGCTACTACTTAACGAACTAATAAATGCTTCCTAAACATTGCGCAAGTCAAAAATTTGCCATTTTTATGTATACCACTGGTTTAAATTTAACGACCGGTAGTTTGGCTTGGTTGGCAACGGCAAGCAAGCGACTGCACCATCAAAATGAAAAGATCACAAGAAAGAATTATCATCTGTGGAGGAGAGAAAATTTCTAGCGATTACTACCAAAATACTTTCCCCAGAAAGATGATAGGCTTACTTTAGAGTTAAGCTTTATTTCATTGGTCCATTTTTCTTTCGTTATCGTTGGATCCGTCGGCAAGATTTTCGAGCAATGTGTGTAACCAACAGCCTCAGAATCTCTCGTTTAACCACGCGGGAAGAAGATTCGCTAACATAGACGTTGCGATAATGATATACTATGAATTCAAACGAAAAATAAAAATATTAAGCAATCGCTACCCAAAGATGATTACATAAAACCTGTTTGTGGCGACTAAGTATTTTTGTATTTAAATGATTAATTTTTATTGCAAGTTCAAGATTCTGATTTATTTTTTTGGATTTGATTTCCATGCATTGTCTAAGATTTTGACATATCCTTTATACTGTTCTTTTATTTACATGACCAATGTTTACTGTACATTGAAGATTCTGATTTATTTGATTTGATTTCTATGTAATGTCTATGATTTTGTTTTTCTCTTTCGAATATTTTTTTTGATAATTTTTTTCATGCATTGTGATTGAATCTATAAGGAAAAGGAACACGGCTGTTGTAAGACATCTGAGTCAGATAATAGCTCCTAATAGCCGTTGTTTGCGTGCAAACTTAACCGTTGAAGAGTTCCCACCAGCGGGGGTTGGGGTTCTCCGTGGTCGCGCTTGTAAGCAAGTATTGTTCTCGATACGTATTCCGACAACTAAGTTGCCATCTTCGGGAGAGAAGAATAACTAAGATAATAATCAGTTATTCTTCTCTCCCGAAGATGGCAACTTAGTTGTCGAAATACGTATCGAGAACAATACTTGCTTACAAGCGCGACCACGGAGAACCCCAACCCCCGCTGGTGGGAACTCTTCAACAGTTAAGTTTGCACGCAAACAACGGCTATTAGGAGCTATTATCTGACTCAGATGCATTGTGATATTTGTAAATGGGCACTGCCCGTAATAAATAAATATTTTGATTATTCGGCAAACCAATTGTATTAAAATTTGCAAAAAACGCTTACTCTCCTTATTTTACATTTCTACAATCAACCCAAGATTTATTTCCAATAGTGACCGAAATATGTTCAACTTAAAGATGTCGAAATCAAGTGTAAAGCAGCTTTAATGATGGTGAGAGTTTTATGAGAAAATGAAAACCCAGTCTAGACTGAGCCCCAAAGGGAATGTCACCTTGTCAGTTCGTAATTAAGGAAGACTTGTCAGAATGAAGTTAAATTTTAACTATGTGGAAGTTTCGCGGATGTCTCTTCGCTTGAGGAATTTCTGATGGACATCCTTCTTAAGGTTCATGTATCATTTGGATAACATGGCTATGCTATTGCAATTCCGTGAGTTTGTACGTAATCAGCAAGTGTTAAATATATCCCAAATTCTTCCCTCAAATTCAGTATGATTCATAATCACTCACTCATCTTTATTTGATTTAATTATTTGCTCCCCTTTTGCCCACTTACAACGAGTACTCCGTAAATCAATGAGCATATAAACCCATTATCGGCTTCGCTGAGGCTTTTCCTGCGTTACCTAGGAAACAGGTCAATGATGAGAACTACCAGAGAGCATCGTAAAAAGAAGACATGAGTGAGGTGTACGTCAGCGATACGGGTTTTAAAAATACAAAAGGTACGTCAAATGAATGGCCTAGTTTAGGGAACAGAAGTTCATTTTTGCACTTGGAGAGGCATATGTGAAGATCCAACCTTCCAGGAGCTCTTGAATTCACTATCTTACCCTTCGGTTTGAATTGTCATTTTCTTTCAATAGAACAAATGAGCAATTTCACACACTGCTTGTACTCAAATACTTAATTACAATCACAACCCGAACATTTTCCATATTTTTGAATGTATGTAAAAGAACTGCAAAATTACAGTGACTATTTTTGCGAATTTGCGTAAAAATCAAGTGAACGTCGACATCTCTTCATCATCTACAGAAATCTTGCTCGAGTTAAGTAATACGCACGAAACAAATCAAATACAAATCTCACGAAAGAGGATTTACGCTTCTGAGTGATTTTGTTCCTTTACTTCTTCCTGAACCAATTCATCAAAGAAACGATCTATCCTTTTGCGACTCCAAATTTGAAAAACATTATTCCGATATTTAGCTAGGTAATTTATTCCGCTAACAGAATAGAATTTATATCAAGCCTTCTACCGTTCAGCACGATTCTACCATATTTATTTATTTATTTGCACGATTGGTCTACAGATAGGCTCCAGGCCAGGTGGTAGTCATCTTTTCAGGGGGAGAAGGAAATACAATACCCTGCCTGGTATTCACCCTAGTCGGGAGGGAAACCCCCCAAAACCTCCCGAAGGCTGTACGTTATAAATATAAAAGAAAATACAAGTAATCGATACCTACAATTAATACAATATCACTGAAAAAATTTGGAAAGTCTTTCAAATTTCTAGAATGCATGATTAGTCAAGGAAGATAACAGAGTATACAAGGAAGTGTAAAAGGCCGATGTCTCTTGCCAAGTATTGGGGGATCCTGGTTTCATCCCTAGCCTCCTGACACTTTTCCACCTCCTGTTATCTTTTGATATTCTCTTTATGCACACCTTTACGAGACAAGTTAGCTTATTTCAAATATAAGAGCATGTTTTAAAATGAAAACCTAATGTTTCATAAATAACTTTACTTTTCAAAAGAATTAGATTGTGATGAGACAAATTTTGACCTGGAGAAGGCTTTCCCGACTCTCAATACCCCCTTCTCTTTCTTCAACAAACTGCAAGCTATAAATTATATTTTTCGACATAATTTATCACAGGAAGAAAAAATAGAAAAATCTCGTTAAGTCGAAGTAGCTTCTGTTTTCTATGTTCAATTTCGATGTAGGAATATTTAAATACAGGCCACTGGGAGTAAAATTTCCAACTATGACATCACAGGTAGACTTATGGTTTTACATTAGGGCGTCCGATGAAAAGTATTCGTCGTCATCTTAGTCTAACCATAATTTATTGATGCGAAAGCACTTTGCAACTTCATTATAAAAACTGAGGATACAACACTACACATTCCGTGCTAAGACGTTTATAGACTCATTCCTGAAGGAACTCAGAAATCTTGTTACTCCTGTGTTGTAATAATTGAGGCAAGGGTAGGGCAACTGGCGATTTATTCAAGTGTCGACTGACCAAATCTTCTCTTTTTTAATACACTCGAGCAGAGATTTTATTTTGTTTTTCAGTCTCGATTCACCTGCATCAGGTAAAAATAGAACCAAGAAGGCTACCTCTAACTTTCTTAACTATTTACTTCCTTTTCTTACGCTCAAACAATGTTACAATGTTTTAACAAAAGGAATTTATCATTCAAGTGCGGCTTTAAGGTTTTCACATTCAGCCTTGCAATGAAAAAGTTTCCCCACCCCTGATGTTGAAGCAATAATCGACTGATTTATGTAATGCAAGAAATCAAACGGCCTTCAAGCTGTCCCACGAATGATGATGTCTCTACGAGATGTTGAATGTCAGAAAGCGCTTTTCCATACCGAGCGAAAGTAAAGATGACAGAGTTCGACGTCAAATCAAACATCGCCCCTTGATATGTTTTCCCTGATGTAGATGTTCTTTTATTTGCTAAAAATGTGCTATTTTTTTAAGTTTCGGGAGACGCCAGCTGTGCGATTCGCGAGATATATTTCTAGATTTTTCATGGATGTGGAATTTGGCTTTCCGGTTGTTTTTCAGAAATTTCTAATATTCCGGAAACCATCCTCATAAACTGAATATTTTTATCTCCCAGTATCGTAAAATTCTCCATTCATTCCCTAGGCTTTTTTTCGCCCACTTTTAACCCGGCATGACGACTATTCCTAAATATAGCTTGCACTCGTAACTTTCGGATTACCCATTAAATTCATGTTCTTCCATGTTTCGCATATGTAATTGGACATACACGTTATATTACGCAAGGAAGAGGCTAAAGATAAATGTAAATGTAAAGTTTATATTAGGCTGATATAGCTATGGCTAATTGTGAAATAGCTATCTAACTATGGCTGAAAGTAACTTCGATTTGTAAGACTGTCAGACACGTCTCTATTATCAACAAAAAGAAGCAGTAATACGCCTTCTTAAGCCTTTGTCCGAAAACTCTATAAAAGCTTCCATACACAACTTCCATAGAATTATGGGAGTACGAGGGCAAGGTGAAAAGTTCTCGTATACTCGTATGTGTCTCTATCGAAAATGTAGACCTTGACTTACTGAATTCTCACTGTGAAAATCACTGGCACTTCCTTCCGAAAACCTCTTTTCATTGTTTAGTTGCTCCAATTTATTCTTATATTTCTATTTGCAGATTAACAAAGGCGAAAAAATCATGATTCTAATTGACATTAGTAATTTTAAATTCAAAAGCGAAAAATATCATAAGTTTCGTGCTGACGCTCGCGCTCTTTTCTGTTTTACTATCCTTCTATTCATTTTCGTATTCCTCCAACTGCCATTGAGTCTCTAAGGTAGTCAATTTAACAATTTGTATTTTGAATAACATCTATTGAAGAGAGAGAACGCGCGAAGCTGTTTCTCAGCCTTAGAAACAGAGTCATTTCTCTTTTTAAATGCCATATTACTATCAAATTCGATTTGATATACGGTAATATTCTCTGTCGCGATAAGGAATGTAATGAATTTTTAATATCATACATTTCACAATCAAATCGCGAAACAGATTTATTCTTACTTGGACACTTCAAATAAAGCTTAAAAATAATGTATACTTTGCTAACTTCAACTCTCAGGAATGGGTATCAGGGTCTGTACATCCTTAGGGTACATCTCCATTAAGAGATGGAAAGAATAAGTCTTCCGCAACCGGGAATCGAACCCGGGTCTCCCACTTTCCGGGCGGGTGCTCTATGCTACACCATAATACTCACGAAGCGTCGTGGTAGCTGAGGACGGAGCATCCGCCCAGAAAGTGGGAGACCTGGGTTCGATTCCCGGCTGTGGCAGACTATCTCTCTTTCGATTCTTCATCTAAAATCAAGCATGTGAACCATACGTTTCTCATCGCTTAACTACATCTCCATATTAATATACTTTTTATTTATTTCCCAACGCCCCCCTCAATCATCCATTTACTGGGCGATTACAGTGATGAGCTCAAGCAATAACAACGGACAAACAAACACAACCATTCCCTAACCGGAAAAACCGACTACCCGGGATTCTAACCCAGGACATTGGGGTTGGAGGCTAGCACTCTCGCCATTCCGCAACCGTGACCCGTAAATGTACGTTTTATTTAGGAAATCCTCCAATAAGAACTGAATTTTTGAAATACAAGCAACGTTTACTGTTTATTGTTACGTGAACACAATTAAAAGGGATAATTTGACGCCCAAGCCAAAGATTAATCTGCGGATGGTACACTTTCTTAAATCTCGAAAAAGGAAAAACATTTTAATGGCCTCCGTATTAGTTTCACCTCTTGACATTTTTACCAAGGTCGGTCGCGTCAGGTACATCCCTCGAAAATTCAATTCAGCACACTTAAATGTGAAAAGGGGTCCAAGATGATACAACTTCCACTTGCTAACTCGCCGCTAAATCAGGTCGAGGCCTAAAAGGGAGTGCGAAAAATTACTAAGTTTATGACTTGATTATGTCTTCTCCGGTAGTGGAGTCTTAGCATATTAATCGCATTCGTAGGAAGGAGTCCACTTTATTATTCAAGGTATTTAATCAGAGGACTTCAAAACTTTATTTCAGTAAGGAACATTTCCCGGAGTTTTTCATTTGAATATGAGCGACGAAAAGAATTTGAATTCATTAAGCTGGAAAATGCGCCTGTGAACACGTTTCTAATCGGAGACTTCCTTTTAAAAGCGCGACGTGCGCTTAACGGTAAAATGCGTCCCTTTTTTAATTACAGCTCAAATCCCGATAAAAATGAAGCGAGGAAATCCAGGTCGCATTCCTGTCCCCTGGGATTTGTGCTTTTTTTACTTCGGCTTGACGAGGGTTAACATAACAGAAAGAGGATGATTCAATATTTTTTCGAACAATTATCTCTGATAATGGAAGTCGTTCTCTTGTTTACAATGTCGCTATTACATTTGCCTGTTTACACACAGATATTATTGGAGAAAAAATTAAAGGAAATTCTAGAAGGATCATACTTTGATTAGGATGAGCATTATGAGCATTTCGGTTTGAAAATAACTCTTAACAAGCTTACTTAAAAATAAATCTATCTTAGCAATAACTATCAAAACAATGTATCTTAGCAATAACAAAAAAATGTCGAAAGCTTTATTAAGGGTGCAAGTAAAATTAATAATTTGAGTGAGCCTGCCGATAATGAAATGTGAATAGGGGATCGCCTGGTTAGGCGATGTACGGTAAGGACTTCGGGGGTCTTGTGGCATCTACGGTAGCCGTGAAGGCCTATCAGGAACCCTAAAAATCTTACCTGATAAGTAATAATGAAACGTGATTCAAGGTAATTTTAAGTTCATGTATAAATTATAACTATTCAACAAGTCCTTTATAAGTTAGTCTTTTTGGGGAGCAATGCATTTTTATGAAAACATATTCTGTATTTGTGCATGTAAGGATTCCGGTGAATTGCTAGAACTGATTTTTAAATGAACACGGCTTATGTAGTGATTTTATATCATTTTTTAAATTATAGCTGGGTAAATCATAACATAGCGTAGTTTACAAACTAATGTAGTTAATGAAGGAGATGGTTAAATACATGTTTTGTAGTTGTATATGTAGAACTTTGTAACATTGTTTTTGTTAGCTGTAAATTGTAGTGTAAGTTAGCGTCACCACCTGACTGCGTCTAACCGTGGCGGTGTTATACAATAAATAAAAATAATAATTCTTAATAAATTAGTCAAAAACTACCTATGGAAATGTCACGAAAAAGGTAAAGATATGTGGCAAGATAATATAAGTAAGATAGCCTATAATGTATCATATGTTCAATGAAACAAATATTAACGTTAGATATGTCATAACCGAAATAATTTGGAAAATAAATCAAAAATCTTTAAAAAGAGGAGTCTGCATGCATCCCCGATAGCTTATGTAAAATCCCGCAGTAGTTGGTAGCAAATGAATAGAACAGAACCCTTTCAAAATTTAGGAAAATCTGGTATATTCTTTACTTCTAACAAGGGGAACAGCAGACTTGCGTTACAGGGATTTTCTTGAGACTTTCAGGGTAGGTTCCCTGCTCTAAAATAACGTACACTTCATCGACTTTTGACACCAACAATCCCTTGTTTATGCAAAATTAGCATCTGAAAATCGGAGTTAGGCAACCACGAAATAAACGTACATTACCATGGATATCGCGAAATTTTCCTTGTAGAAAATATTTTCGATTTTCTCGATTTTTTTGACAAATAACTCATATTTTCGCGATTAAATTTCAACTTCTAACCTTCGAGATATTATAAACCGTTTTAGTTAACATTTATTCAAATATAAGTTAGATAAGTACTCCGTAACTTATTATGTATAGTCGGTACTCAGCTACACATACAGCACATTGTCGTCCTAAACCACAAGCATATTTTGACTTTTAAATATCGTATCCAACAGAGAATTCCTAGGAGAAGTGAAATTTCGATCCTAGCTATTATAGGGTCGATTCTAGAACTTCACTTTTTTTCCTTAAGATTGCATTTTGTGGAATTTTGTGAAATAAGTACTCCGTAATCTTTTACGTAAAGACAGTTCTCAGCTATACATAGGTCACACGATGCAAAAGTAAGCGAAATTAAACGAGAAAAATATACGCGAGAAATAATGTGCTCTTGAATCCTTATCTTGACCGCTCGTCCAGACTGGCCCCTGTAACGAGCGGAGCAATCGTCGCACACCAATTCGTAGACACCCGAGAGGGAGAGAATTTACGAAGATCTTTTTCTTAGTTTGTCATCCCCATCTGTACATAGGAAATCATTTTGAGTGATTATTAGGAAAAATTATATTCCCCGCCTGTACTGTTTTAATTCTCAAGCAATGCAAATTAAGCAACCTTTCGATTTAGCACCCCATAAAGTCGTGAAAGGAAGATTTAATTTACTGCAGTACTGAATGATAAAGTATATCACCTATAACATATGCAACACTCCGCACATTTAAGCCTGCATACATTGCCTATACTACAGGATACGTCTCTAAGATACCGGCAACAGTAGCTTTAAGACCTGTGAAGTAGGTAAGCACGTCGGACGAAAAGCTCCCGCTATATCAAATTCTAAGTTCTTCGATAAAGTGAATCTCAAATATTTTGCACCAATTGATGAAAAATAAAAATTTAAGAGTATTTCTCTGTTATTGATAATAATTTATTTTTTTTACTCTGAAATTCTCGGTAATTTTTATTTTATAAGCTTCTCTTCATTCAGACTAAGGCCTTCGGAGTATTAATGCAATCGATTGTGAAGAATACAAAAAGGCATAATTTCAGATACATATCGGCTTCCAATGTAAGGCTAGTTAATGTAACATAAGGTAAGCTCTAATAACTGTAGTTTATTATTAACTGCGACGGTATAGTCAGCTGCACTGCTACGTTGCTGAAATAGAAATTAGATTGGGTGACTGATTTCAAGATATATTCCATTCCTTATTCTTCAAGAACTGGATTCATTCCTTATAAGTTCCTAATGCTTTCGCTGGAGATGGCTTTCATACGTCCATGTTTATCATTAATGGTCGAATGTTTGACAGGAAATACAATGAAGAGTTTTGACCTTGGATCTCAACAAAATGTAGTCAATATTCTTAATATTATAACTGTTCACTATGTAAGAGAGTTTTTGGCAGGAATGTATCGTTTATTGCTCGGCAAATAGGTTGTAAGATATCAACATTCGATCCTGACTTTCCTGGCAGTATGTCTTTTTAATACTCTTAGTAATAAGTGAATCAAAAGAGCTGCCTAAAGTGGAAAGACGATCTTCTCTCCAGGGAAAAGTTACGTGCCTGCCCATGGTATCCATATCGAAGCAGATTCCTCCACCTATCCCAACATTTCTGCTTTCGCTTCCATTTCCAGTTCTCAAACACGTCTCTCTTTTCCACCTTTATTTTCTTTATTTATCATTCCAAAACCGAATACTTTCTTTTATCGCAAGTGAATGAATAGAAAAATAAATCGTCCACTATGTTATTTTCTCCCAGAAAATCATATTAGAATCAGACAAGATTCTAAATCTAACTCATACAGGTGACTTTCAGTTTTAAGTTATGAAAATATTCCTTAATTAAAGAAATTATAGAATATCGATCAAATGATCCCGGATTAAATAATAACATTTCCTACGATACACTTTAAAATATAAATCTATGTATGTACTATAAGATTCTATATAGGATTTATAAGAAATTTAAAACTCAAGATCATTAGCTACACTTAAGATAGTTAGAAAATAACAAAGTGAGAACGAATTACAAGTAACGCAAGCTATTGCCCTAATATCGAGCTTCGACCCTCAGTTATATTGCTTAGTAACTTCTCCGAATTGAATTTCTTAATTTCATAGTCCTAGATCAATCATGTCTATCTATCTCCCAGATTTCCCGGGCGGTGAGCCCATAGTCACGGTAGAGAGGTCCACGCACACAATGGGGGAAATGGTGCGCGCAATTTGCACGGCACAACGGTCGCATCCTCCGGTCAACCTCACCTGATTGATGACCGGAATACAGGTGAGATAGATGGCAATGGAGGAATTACGGATCCTTAAGTATAGCACATCAATTAGATGAGGGATCATTTCTTAAGAATGTTTTTGATCAACTAAGGGATAAATTATCAAGTAGAGAGAAATAAAAATTCATTAGGAAAAGTTAGTGTAAATTAAAAAGAAAGAGATATGGAAAGAATGATTACTGACACATAGCATAAGTAAAATATAGGTTATGTAAGTCGTGATAGCTTTCCAAATCCTCCGATATAAATTCAAGACGATTTTACGTTATCTATTTCCCTGTATTCCTAAATATGCACTAGCTATTCGTCTAAGAAAACTTACATGAGTAATAAATGAACAGTATTTTCCACAATATTTTTTAATCAACGGCCAATTTCGGCTTTTCAGCCATCTTCAGGTACAGCACAAGAAATAGTGCGAGAATTTATACTGTTGCGGCTAATTTTCATTATAAAGTTAGGAGAGGAGAGGGATTAGTGAAAGTGATGTCATTAGTGAGATCTTAAGGTGCTACCACAATTCCCAAAACATGTATCGGTAATAAATTTTTATTGCTTTCTCTTACTAAGTGTGAACTATTGCAACGCATAAAGCTATTGCTATCAGTTTATGTAATTCTTGTATCGAATTTAATTTTTGTTATAGTACTCCTCAGGTGATTTCCATATTAGACATAGCTTCGCTCACATCTGTTAGGTTTTTCGCAGGTTTCTCACATCCCTGTTCTTTTTGGGTGTTTTCTTGCTGTGTATATTTTTTCCTAAGAAATGTTTAGGTGTTTTTTTAATTCAAAAAAGAGGCATTTTAATTCCAATCTCTCTGTAATAAATACCTTACTTTCCACGATCACGAGATAATTGAGCTCTTACCCTTCGAATGCATTTGGAAGAGCCTCGTAAAAAAGGAACAAGTGTGATTGCCGTGAAGTGGCCTGTTTTCATTTATTACGAGTAAACGGCGTTCCAAGAAACCAGCTCGAATCATGTTGATTACATTCGTATATGAGANTGTTCCTCATGTCAACCCAGAGGAATGAAGTGTTTAACGGTCTAAAGAACCAATTTTACCAATAATTATTTTCCGCGCTTATAAATTCAATATAGAACAGGGGTGGCGAACCTATGGCACGCGCGCCCAAAGTGGCACGCGAGAGAAATTTTTTGTCACACGGAACTCTGAAGGCACTATTCTTATTACCTGTTCTTTACTTAAAAATTAAACCCCATTGCAAATAAATTTGGAACATACACGTTGATAGATAATTATTCATTATTTTCGTCAACAGCATATATATCCACTCGTTGACGTAATTGAGTAGATAAGTTGACCATCTAACTCTATGATTTGGCACTAGACTGGCACGTAAATCCCTCGTATTTATCAGAAAGAGCACTCTCACCACGAAAGATTCGCCATCCCTGAAATAAAGTATTAAATTCATTAAACAAGGCGTAGTTTTGTGGGGCTCTATCACAGAAGGATAACATTTACATACTATCTATGATTATCATTCGCAAAGCATTGATCGATATCGGAAATTTTCTTCATTTAGTGAATTTTGCCATAAAAAATTTGTTTAGGAAATATGATTTAATGCATTTCAGATCTTTTTATGCACTTATTTCAATTAAACATGATCTCAAGGTCTAGAGCTTTTACGATTATATTCAATTAAGAGATAGTAATTATATAAGAACAAAGCTTCGACATTAATAACTTGAAATTATTCGGATGGCTCTCGAAATATACTACAAAATGTGCAGAAACGCTTGACTCAACCATTTGTATCCGCGTGGTTACTAAACAAGCAACTGCGATAATCCTGCCTACAAGAAGAAGAAACTGCGCCTAACTTCTCTGAGATTATCCCATACATCTATATTCATGCAAAAATCGTGTATGTATGTGAATCCTGCAGATGAGAAACGATCCCTTAAATTGCACAATCCATCTTTCAAATCGAGCAAACCGTAACTAATTTCACGACGGTCATTCACACCAAGAAGCTTACCTTGGTTTAACGTTTACGCCCAAAAATGTAGCTTGTTAATCTTTTCGCGTCTGTAATTTCGACGATATGTTTATTTACTCTATATTTATTTGTAAACACGTTTCTCTGTTGGAGAGTACATCATAAAAATTAATTTTGATAACTGTTGCCTGCCATTCCTCCAAAGACGGAAGGGAAACACCTCCAAAAACCTCCCGTAAGCAATACTTTACATATAGGTATAGGTTAGAGTTTGAAAACAGCATAATATAAAGTTATTCGTAAAAGTAACACATTTACAAGTTAAACATTAAAAATATTTGCCTTAATATTGACATACTGAAAGATTATACGATACAATTTTTGAATTTAATTATAAACTATGATAGTATATAGATCTCTGCATGAATTACAATTTTTTACACCAAATACATGGTCGGATATCCACATAGTCACATATATTTAGGCGCTCAAAACATAAAACAGATTTTCTGTAAATAATAAAGTTCAATTCAAGAGAAAGCAGGAATAATTTTAAAGAGCGGTTGTATACGGAGTTCAATAACTTACACCCATTTTATCTGCGGAAGACTTTGGAAAGATTGGCGGGACAGTAAAACAATCAGCGCGCCGCATTCTAGCCGTACGTTGGAAGACCCAGGTCTAAAAGGTTTATTTTTATTTGCAGAGATAATAAATATTAGTGGTATCAACAGATAAATCTGTACTGCCTGTTTTTTCACGGGGCTAAATAGAATGCCTCTCGAAGAGATTGCACGGGAGTGAATTCTAGAAAACACGGATTTTCCCATTGGAAACGCAGCTTATCAGAGGGAAGTAGACACTTAAATTGAGGGATCCTCTGAATAGGGAACCCGGAAGAGGCGACCTCACTGGGGTCTGTCGCGGTCCTCAAATTTCTGGGTCTCTTCCAGGGCCGAATCCGCACAGTAGATGGGTTTTTCCGGCTCCCCACTACCCCAAAAGTTATTCATCTTCACCTACATCCTCCAAATGGTACAATGGTACTAAAGCGAAGGTTTGGCATTGTTCTAACAATGACCTCTTTAATGGACCTTAACTCTCGAAAACTGTCCTGTACCGAAAGCTAACGTTAAATTAGGAGGCGCTTTTTATAGTTTTTAGGTTGGTTAGAATCAAAAAAATGTTTATATAAAAGAAGTAACGTGAAGAAAGAAAAGATGCAGCTTTTACCTGAACCACGAAATGTTTTATTTAACCCGTAAAAACTATAAACCCATAATAAAAAGATGCAGAATTTTATCTGTACTACAAAATATTTTGTAAAAGCTGCACCTTTTGATTTATAATTATTTTATTAAAAAATATGTTGGTGCGCGTAGAAGTTGCATCATTTAATTCTTTACATTATGGAGACCTAACTCAAAGTCATACCAAAAATATTGATATTATGTACAAAAGAAATCTAATGAAGGTGGGAAAAGTAATGGCTAGGAATTAACATTTCTTTGTGATCCTTATCTAAAGGAAAGGAATGGTGTACTAGCATAACTTTCCTTTGAATATCCCTCTTAGAATACGTAACTCTTCTTTGAATGACTCTTCTATTTTTTCCTCATCTTTTCTGCATCAGAAGAATAAGTGAATATGTTCTCATAGAATTCCTTTCAAAAAGAAGATAGATTAGTAGATAGATAGAAGATAGTATTACGTCTCTTACAATGCATCTATGTCATTATTTGTTGTCCTTTAGATTATATTTATACATTGTCTGGGTAACATTTATGCACATTGCTAGTTGACCACCATAGGATGTTTCCGATGGTTGATTCACCAACCCTCTTTGCGTGAGCGATTCCGCGCACCGAGGGTTTCACATAGCCGTAATCTGAAAGGTTTTTCACCGTACCCAAATCTTTTAATTTTGTGCTGAATTAAGGAGGTTAACATAGTTTATCTAATAGCCTAATTACGTGTTCACCCCATATTTTCTTCTCTGCATTTCTTTCCCAACCCTGCCTTCCACCACAGAATCTTAAGTCGTTTGCCCAAAAAGACTTTTGTCTTACAAACTACTTTACTCTTTGTAACGGCATTAAAATGATTCATTCCATTGAAATTATTCCTCCTAGATCACAATGCTTCATTCTTACCTCAACTTCATTTATCTTCCCTTCAGATGATTCAACTTCACTTCGCAGAGTGTTGGTTGCACATGTTTACTTCAACGTCCCAAGATCGGTTTATCAAAGTAGAACAACACGCTGATGAACGCTATATTCCCAAAGGTTTGCAAACAAACACTTTTTGCCGGAGAACGAGCGGAGCTATGGTTTACCAGATGAAATAAAATTTCGGCCTTTTTTGAACAGTTCAGCTTCACTAAGCTTCTAACATCCTTCGCTGCAACTACCTTTCATTATAAGTCGTTGTTTATCCAAATTACTCTTCGTGATGATGGAATAAACTATGCTCTACCCCAGGGGTGGGAAATCCTCGGCTTTTTCAGATGTTCAAAGCTGCCTTAATGCCTTTTCCTGGAACAAATGCACGATTTTAATAACTTTATTTCGCAGTCAGTATTATTAAATCAAAGGAAAGTGAAATCGGAAAAGCACGACGTAAATTTGCTCAACGATTACGTTCCTTTTCCTACCTATTTTCGATGTTGGAATGCTCTTTCGCTTCTTTTAGCTATATCTATTCCCTTTTCTTACTGCGTGTGTTCCTGTAGTGGAATTTTTCCCCAAGGCTCTGTTAGGTTTTTTTATAGCATTGATCGATATCGGAAATTTTCTTCATTTAGTGAATTTTGCCATAAAAAATTTGTTTAGGAAATATGATTTAGGGATCTTATAGGATATATTTTAGATAGCCTTACTTTCACTCCTCTGTAATCAGAGAAAGTAAATATTGATTACTCGGCAAACAATAGGAATTCCCGATAATATCTAAGGAAGTCAGCAGGAATAGAAAAATTCCAATTAAGGATTAAAGTGAGATTCTTATCTACGAGTACTCTATTCAAACCAATTTCTCGTAATAAAGAAAATTCCAATAAAACCTTTCTTCTATTAGACGACGCAAGTTCTTTGGAAAGATTGTCCGTCAGCGAACCGACATAACTGCTAATTCCTTTGGTCGTAGTTATAACGTTTGATAGTTTGGTATTCACTGAGATTGGTAGCGCTAGCAATAAGAAAGTTACCCTTTCAAATAAATTCCTTTAACCCTCAATAATCCCCTTTTTTTTGATCAATCACACTATATAAATGGAATGTTTACTCATTTCATTTCCCAGTCTCTTTTCATAATATTAATAAATAATAATCTATCCATATCTTCACTCATACACTTGTACAATATTTACAAATTTACCAATTTATAATATCACATTTTATGTACATATAATAAGGGATAGTTTCTAAAGCATTGATGTATTCGAATATGAAAATAATCAGCATTGCTTCACTTTTGCATGTCGCCACTTGTGTTCCAATGCAAAATGGCCGTCCACATAAAGTTGTACGTGCAACTTCATTTTACTTTGTTTTTACGCAATATAAAGATCGTTATTGAGTTAAAAGTTTCCTTTGAAGGAAATTTTGAGGTTCAGTTATTGCTTGCAGTAACTGAACCTCAAAAAAATATATTTTAAGAAACCAAATACGCAAGAGCCATATGGATTTTGCATTCCGTGACAGATACTTGCAAATATATCATATTTTAATTCACTACGTAGCATGTAACAATAATTATTAACACAACAATAATTCAAGCCTTAAAAATGATGAAGTACGAGTACAGGATAAATAAAATTAAAATATTTATTATTCTGATCTTTTGGGGTGCCTGCACCATCTGAACAGCGTCAACAACTGGTGCTTGTAAATGAGGTCGAAAGCTTGAGTAGCTAACACAACAAAGATACCGCTCGGATATAAATTTTTAAATATGGAAATGAAAATTATTTAATCTCACGGAATTTGCAGTCTGAATTAATATAATTCCCTTGATGATAGGCGCATCGTTTACGGCACTCAAACATTTTTACGCCTGAGCGAGACATATTTTCACTAATTTATGGTCAAAAAAGACCGCCCCTCGCTTTTGAGTTCATTTGATGGATCTGCATTTATATAAAATCATTTTATAGCGGAGGAAGGGGTGTGACCTCTTTTCATATTCATAAATTATTTTCCCATGAGATTAAATTACTCGAACAGCATATAATTCAACGAATAGTTATTGTAGAAACTAGAGTGTAAAAGCACAAGAATGCATTACAATTGAGATTACGATGATGAGGTAATTTAGAAGTAATTAACAAGACCGATTGTAAATTGCGAAATTATCTTATTATTTATGATAATGTATTATACAGGTCGTTAGTCTGTTTTTTCATGGATATAAGATAAATGATTGCCAATTAAAATCACCTCCGCGAAAAACTGCCAAGAGAAATTTTTAATTTGAGACGCCTCTTCCATCTTTCTTAAGTTCCTTGTTTGCTTTTTCTCGAAGGCGCCAATCGCTAATGGTGAGTTAAGTAAACTCAAATTAAGCTCAACCCCTTCTAAAAGAGTTCTCCATCGGGATTGCGCTGGTTCCCAACATCGGATGACACTTTTCAGCGTGGATGGAAGGTCTAAAGAAGGAAAATTTTCTTGATAAATTAATTAGTGAAGCACAATGACGCTAGCCTGTTGGCGAAAACTTATACGACGAAACAGGATATGGTATGAAGAAATAAGTGGACTCTATCTCAAAACTTTCTCAAACTTACTATTAATTGAANAAGATATGTGGCAAGATAATATAAGTAAGATAGCCTATAATGTATCATATGTTCAATGAAACAAATATTAACGTTAGATATGTCATAACCGAAATAATTTGGAAAATAAATCAAAAATCTTTAAAAAGAGGAGTCTGCATGCATCCCCGATAGCTTATGTAAAATCCCGCAGTAGTTGGTAGCAAATGAATAGAACAGAACCCTTTCAAAATTTAGGAAAATCTGGTATATTCTTTACTTCTAACAAGGGGAACAGCAGACTTGCGTTACAGGGATTTTCTTGAGACTTTCAGGGTAGGTTCCCTGCTCTAAAATAACGTACACTTCATCGACTTTTGACACCAACAATCCCTTGTTTATGCAAAATTAGCATCTGAAAATCGGAGTTAGGCAACCACGAAATAAACGTACATTACCATGGATATCGCGAAATTTTCCTTGTAGAAAATATTTTCGATTTTCTCGATTTTTTTTACAAATAACTCATATTTTCGCGATTAAATTTCAACTTCTAACCTTCGAGATATTATAAACCGTTTTAGTTAACATTTATTCAAATATAAGTTAGATAAGTACTCCGTAACTTATTATGTATAGTCGGTACTCAGCTACACATACAGCACATTGTCGTCCTAAACCACAAGCATATTTTGACTTTTAAATATCGTATCCAACAGAGAATTCCTAGGAGAAGTGAAATTTCGATCCTAGCTATTATAGGGTCGATTCTAGAACTTCACTTTTTTTCCTTAAGATTGCATTTTGTGGAATTTCATAAATATTTTTAGAGTACTTCCCGGGACTGCCGAGAATCTAGATACTGTTGGTAGTTGTGCGTTTCCAAAATAATCGAAAGTAATTGCATTTCTTACAATATGGTCTTGAGGTCGACGCCAGGCTGATAAGAAATTCTCCCATATCAATTGCGAATAATTTAAGAATTTTTTAAATGCGGTTTCAGATATGATGGAAATTTTTTACTTGACATGACGATTGCGTTCGGCAAAGCGGTTGTAAATTAGCCCCCAATACTTAAATACTCGTAAATACTGTCGGAAAAAAATAGCAGTATCCCTTACTAGCAAGCTGCAGTCGTCTTTGAATTTTTACTGATCGTGTACCTGAGCGGGTATCAACAAAAAGCAGCGAAAACGTTTTGTTAGCTGGATAATACATACGTTTATCGAGTATTAGTTCTTCCTCTTCCAAAGGGCGTTATCAAAAGTTATTCTGCAAGAACAGAGCGAAGAAGAAGGTGCTCCTTAATGCCCGGAAGAAAAGACACCATTTACCGTTGGGAAAGAGATATTATTCAAGGTGAATCTAAAGTGGAAAAGTTTTCAATAATTGAGAAAAGGACTCCTGATAGATTTTGGAAGCAAGAGAGTCACGCGAAAACATGACACAGGACAGTCACAACCAGGACTCTGCAGCAGTGGGCTATGGTTGCGGCTTTTCAATACCTTTCGGATGAATTCAAGTTTTCCGCGTCGAAGTCTTTGATCGTAGATCGTTGTAAAAGAAGCCAAAGAATGAAGCAGCGCCTCGCCACCAATTACGTCGTCAAGAGGGATTGTATTTCAATAAATGATGTAATTAATGCAGCGTAGAACTTTCAAAAATAAACCAGTCTGTTAATTGAAAGGTTCGATCCACATTACGTGGTCAATACAGATAAAACAGGATGCGAATACCGTATCAATGTGCGTCGAACCTTACCGTTTTAGGCAGAAAAAAGAATAGAAGTATTTTTAGGAAGTATCCATGGGATATCCAACTCCTATACCGCGCAGTACGCAAAGTCATTATCAGGAAAGTTATTGCCGAAGGTGTACCTTTGTATCCTGGAGAGTACTGGCACATTCTGTCCGAGGATTAAAGAGGAAGTTAAAAAGTTAACTGAATGAATTAAAAATGTTTATGTGACATGCTCTAAGTCTGGCAAGCTGACATCAGACATATAAAAAGAGTTTTTCAGCAAGGTTCCCAATGATTATGTTCCATAAAAGTAATTTTTATTAATAGTAGACTCTTGAGGTCAAACGATTTCAGCGATTCAATACGAAGTCTTTTTAAATGAAGAATGCCTTCCTACATACACCGTGTGCCGTGCCGTGTGATGTTTATTTTTTCCGGCAAGTAAAAACATTCATTAAAAAAAGTACGAAATGCCCTAGCAAATATGAGAAAAAGGGAGTTGAGTAGGAAGGAAGACTCAATCCGTATCCATGGATTGGTGCATCACCAGCCATCGACCCCCGGTATTCAATGACGTTGCAGAATGGATGCTTTTCCTCCATGGTATCTAAAATTAGACCCTCGTTTCTTAATTCATCGAGTTTGTTTTTCAAAGGAAAACTTAAAAAAAAAGTATTCATGCAATGCACCATCCTTCCTGTGCTGTGCTTTGCGTCAGTTATTTGCTTTAATTGTTTTTATTGTAACTACCACCCAAATTGTTACAGTAAAATAAGGATCTAAAGGAGAAGGAAAATAAAGTTGAGTGCTTATTTTTCACTATTCTATTTATCTAATGAGGGTGGTGAGATAAGGTACTATTTAAAAGATATTAAAATAACTGTGGACGGGTACAAATACTAGTAGAAAACTGTTACATTAAAAGATTGATGATTTAAAATAAGGATAAAAATGACAAGGATTAAAGGAAAGGAAGGTGTCATAGTAGATTGAAAACCTACGGAAAACACTTGTTATTCCTTAAGGATAAAAATGTTAATATAACAATTTAAAGATTTCTCGCGTATATTTTTCTCGTTTAATTTCGCTTACTTTTGCATCGTGTGTCCTATGTATAGCTGAGAACTGTCTTTACGTAAAAGATTACGGAGTACTTATTTCACAAAATTCCACAAAATGCAATCTTAAGGAAAAAAAGGGAAGTTCTAGAATCGACCCTATAATAGCTAGGATCGAAATTTCACTTCTCCTAGGAATTCTCTGTTGGATACGATATTTTAAAGTCAAAATATGCTTGTGGTTTAGGACGACAATGTGCTGTATGTGTAGCTGAGTACCGACTATACACAATAAATTACGGAGTACTTATCTAACTTATATTTGAATAAATGTTAACTAAAACGGTTTATAATATCTCGAAGGTTAGAAGTTGAAATTTAATCGCGAAAATATGAGTTATTTGTCAAAAAAATCGAGAAAATCGAAAATATTTTCTACAAGGAAAATTTCGCGATATCCATGGTAATGTACGTTTATTTCGTGGTTGCCTAACTCCGATTTTCAGATGCTAATTTTGCATAAACAAGGGATTGTTGGCGTCAAAAGTCGATGAAGTGTACGTTATTTTAGAGCAGGGAACCTACCCTGAAAGTCTGAAGCAAATCCCTGTTACGCAAGTCTGCTGTTCCCCTTGTAAGGATATCAATTTCATGTACAGCTGGTTGAAAATTTCGAATGCTATAAATGTATCGGAAAACATATACATATATACATATCAATTTCCGATAAAACTGACTTGAAATCTTAGAGAAAAACATTTTAAAATACTCCAATCGCTTTATCTCTCTCCTATTCCAGGCTTCATTTTTTTTCCTTTTGAAAACGTAGCTAGAATTATATTCGGTTTTATTACACTGTTTTTGCATCTATCTTCGTACAAACTCCATCTATTCATTCCTTCTGTCGCTCTCTTGTATATCTTGTCTAATAACAATGTACCATTTAACAAATATGAGTCCCATGTACTTGCTGTACCTGGTTAAATAAAAATATGAAACGCATAAGTTATAACTCGATCCCAACGAAAAGAATTTTTCTAATTTGGATTTCTTTACACTGTTTCTGATTATTTTCAATTACGACTTATTTTTCGTATTTTTTTATTATCAATTGCTTTGGCGCTATTTATAAAAAATCGACCAAAATCCTATTAAATCCCTGTAGTTAATGCCGTAACTCACAATTGGAGGAAAAAGCGAATCCATCCGATGGCCGCAGTGGGTGGTATATCGTCCCTTAATGCGTGAGAGAGAGGCACCAGAGGGAATATATGATTCCGGTAAGGCCGCTTCTGCCGGCGGGGTCAGACCAAAGGTAAACCACAGACCGGGCCGTAGGTATTAAAAGCAATCCCTCTTTTAGCACAGATGGAGATAAGATTGCCCAGCCTCAGAAAAATCCCGGAGCTCAAAGGTTCATCAAGAGATGATCACTTCTGAAGCCAACGCAGCCTTTTTATAAACTTTGCGACTTAGGCACAGGGAGAATTCATACCCCTCCGTGTAAAGACCCTCTTATTCTAAATTCGACATCCGCGTCTATTCTACGGGAAGCTATAAAGCGAATTCGAATGCAACCATCCTTTCTCAAGTCGAAACGCATTACGATCTGCAATAAACACTGGCGTAGCAGTTCCATTAAGTTGTTTTTCGAACGTCGTCAAAATTGGAGCATTTCCTTCCGTACACTTACTTTTGGCAATATACTCGTATCACAAGTTACGTACCTTAAACAGGCGAAGACATAATCGAATAAAAACTTCAAAGCCCTAAAACATTATTGTCGATAAATTTTCGACCATTTCTCTCTTACGTATCCGATTTATTACTCGTATTTCTCGAGTTTGAGCTCTCTTGAAGTTTTCAGATTTTTTTATCCGCTTATTTCGGAATGCTATTGAAGGAATGCGTTTGAGGTAAAAGTTCACTGAGAGCGTTCTTTCCGAATACTGCTCCAAGGATACCCTTCGCTCGCAATAGCGGTTTCTTTCCGTTACAATTTGAAGGATTATAACAATTCCTAATACCCTTCTTCTTCTAAGAAAACGTTTTCCACTCATTGCAAGCAAATAAATGTTAAATACATTTCGCCAGTCATTATCTTAGATAAATTTGGATTTTGGAAATCCTCATTTTCCACGGGTACTTTCTTCGGATCTTTGAATTCCACTATGAAATCCTTGAAAAGTACATTATCCCCGACGGTTCAGTATGATGTTAGAGAAGATTGTTTTAAAAAAAATCGCGGATAAAAATATCCTTATATCAAAGATTTAAACGCACATCCCGATATTGAAATGGTAAGCAATATAACGTAGTTCCCCTCCAGAAAAGGCGTGCAGTAGCAGACATTGTATTCTTACGCAATATTTTAGCTGTGTGATTGACTCTAGTGATCTTGTGTCTCTCGTTAACTTCATTATTCCTCTTAGACGTTTTAGACATACCAAGCTGTCTCGGGACTCTTTCGTGATGTTTGTCGTTTTGAACCTTTGGTTAGAATTATGAGAATGACGAACGAGGCCCTGAATAATGCCAAAGGTATTGATTTATTCTGCGATTCGCTCTCGTCTTTAGAGCTAAATATTTATTCAAACATACCAACATTCAGCATTCACCAGCATTCAAACCTACCTAGGTCATTTTTTAAATTTTATTTTCTAAATTTTTATTGTAATTCGTGTCGAGTTTCTTTATTTTTTTGTATGATAATTTGTATTTATCTATGTATTCATTTATTATATCACATTTAACTGTTATAAATCGTAAAATATCTCTGAACCAAAGCAATTTTTAATGTAAGGTAAGCAACAGAATAAACCTCTAATTGTTTATTCAATGATCACCTAGACTTATGTAGTAAAAATATACGATTTTACCA
>KZ308189.1:1661133-1672041 GCA_000376725.2 Ladona fulva
AAATTAATTTTTAATTAAATTTCTTTGTCTTTAAATACTTAACGTTACTTAAAACTTATAAAAAAAATATTAGTGTGTGTTGTTACAAAAAATTTCTAATCAAAATGATTATTTTCGACATTCCTGTTCCTCATGTCAACCCAGAGGAATGAAGTGTTTAACGGTCTAAAGAACCAATTTTACCAATAATTATTTTCCGCGCTTATAAATTCAATATAGAACAGGGGTGGCGAACCTATGGCACGCGCGCCCAAAGTGGCACGCGAGAGAAATTTTTTGTCACACGGAACTCTGAAGGCACTATTCTTATTACCTGTTCTTTACTTAAAAATTAAACCCCATTGCAAATAAATTTGGAACATACACGTTGATAGATAATTATTCATTATTTTCGTCAACAGCATATATATCCACTCGTTGACGTAATTGAGTAGATAAGTTGACCATCTAACTCTATGATTTGGCACTAGACTGGCACGTAAATCCCTCGTATTTATCAGAAAGAGCACTCTCACCACGAAAGATTCGCCATCCCTGAAATAAAGTATTAAATTCATTAAACAAGGCGTAGTTTTGTGGGGCTCTATCACAGAAGGATAACATTTACATACTATCTATGATTATCATTCGCAAAGCATTGATCGATATCGGAAATTTTCTTCATTTAGTGAATTTTGCCATAAAAAATTTGTTTAGGAAATATGATTTAATGCATTTCAGATCTTTTTATGCACTTATTTCAATTAAACATGATCTCAAGGTCTAGAGCTTTTACGATTATATTCAATTAAGAGATAGTAATTATATAAGAACAAAGCTTCGACATTAATAACTTGAAATTATTCGGATGGCTCTCGAAATATACTACAAAATGTGCAGAAACGCTTGACTCAACCATTTGTATCCGCGTGGTTACTAAACAAGCAACTGCGATAATCCTGCCTACAAGAAGAAGAAACTGCGCCTAACTTCTCTGAGATTATCCCATACATCTATATTCATGCAAAAATCGTGTATGTATGTGAATCCTGCAGATGAGAAACGATCCCTTAAATTGCACAATCCATCTTTCAAATCGAGCAAACCGTAACTAATTTCACGACGGTCATTCACACCAAGAAGCTTACCTTGGTTTAACGTTTACGCCCAAAAATGTAGCTTGTTAATCTTTTCGCGTCTGTAATTTCGACGATATGTTTATTTACTCTATATTTATTTGTAAACACGTTTCTCTGTTGGAGAGTACATCATAAAAATTAATTTTGATAACTGTTGCCTGCCATTCCTCCAAAGACGGAAGGGAAACACCTCCAAAAACCTCCCGTAAGCAATACTTTACATATAGGTATAGGTTAGAGTTTGAAAACAGCATAATATAAAGTTATTCGTAAAAGTAACACATTTACAAGTTAAACATTAAAAATATTTGCCTTAATATTGACATACTGAAAGATTATACGATACAATTTTTGAATTTAATTATAAACTATGATAGTATATAGATCTCTGCATGAATTACAATTTTTTACACCAAATACATGGTCGGATATCCACATAGTCACATATATTTAGGCGCTCAAAACATAAAACAGATTTTCTGTAAATAATAAAGTTCAATTCAAGAGAAAGCAGGAATAATTTTAAAGAGCGGTTGTATACGGAGTTCAATAACTTACACCCATTTTATCTGCGGAAGACTTTGGAAAGATTGGCGGGACAGTAAAACAATCAGCGCGCCGCATTCTAGCCGTACGTTGGAAGACCCAGGTCTAAAAGGTTTATTTTTATTTGCAGAGATAATAAATATTAGTGGTATCAACAGATAAATCTGTACTGCCTGTTTTTTCACGGGGCTAAATAGAATGCCTCTCGAAGAGATTGCACGGGAGTGAATTCTAGAAAACACGGATTTTCCCATTGGAAACGCAGCTTATCAGAGGGAAGTAGACACTTAAATTGAGGGATCCTCTGAATAGGGAACCCGGAAGAGGCGACCTCACTGGGGTCTGTCGCGGTCCTCAAATTTCTGGGTCTCTTCCAGGGCCGAATCCGCACAGTAGATGGGTTTTTCCGGCTCCCCACTACCCCAAAAGTTATTCATCTTCACCTACATCCTCCAAATGGTACAATGGTACTAAAGCGAAGGTTTGGCATTGTTCTAACAATGACCTCTTTAATGGACCTTAACTCTCGAAAACTGTCCTGTACCGAAAGCTAACGTTAAATTAGGAGGCGCTTTTTATAGTTTTTAGGTTGGTTAGAATCAAAAAAATGTTTATATAAAAGAAGTAACGTGAAGAAAGAAAAGATGCAGCTTTTACCTGAACCACGAAATGTTTTATTTAACCCGTAAAAACTATAAACCCATAATAAAAAGATGCAGAATTTTATCTGTACTACAAAATATTTTGTAAAAGCTGCACCTTTTGATTTATAATTATTTTATTAAAAAATATGTTGGTGCGCGTAGAAGTTGCATCATTTAATTCTTTACATTATGGAGACCTAACTCAAAGTCATACCAAAAATATTGATATTATGTACAAAAGAAATCTAATGAAGGTGGGAAAAGTAATGGCTAGGAATTAACATTTCTTTGTGATCCTTATCTAAAGGAAAGGAATGGTGTACTAGCATAACTTTCCTTTGAATATCCCTCTTAGAATACGTAACTCTTCTTTGAATGACTCTTCTATTTTTTCCTCATCTTTTCTGCATCAGAAGAATAAGTGAATATGTTCTCATAGAATTCCTTTCAAAAAGAAGATAGATTAGTAGATAGATAGAAGATAGTATTACGTCTCTTACAATGCATCTATGTCATTATTTGTTGTCCTTTAGATTATATTTATACATTGTCTGGGTAACATTTATGCACATTGCTAGTTGACCACCATAGGATGTTTCCGATGGTTGATTCACCAACCCTCTTTGCGTGAGCGATTCCGCGCACCGAGGGTTTCACATAGCCGTAATCTGAAAGGTTTTTCACCGTACCCAAATCTTTTAATTTTGTGCTGAATTAAGGAGGTTAACATAGTTTATCTAATAGCCTAATTACGTGTTCACCCCATATTTTCTTCTCTGCATTTCTTTCCCAACCCTGCCTTCCACCACAGAATCTTAAGTCGTTTGCCCAAAAAGACTTTTGTCTTACAAACTACTTTACTCTTTGTAACGGCATTAAAATGATTCATTCCATTGAAATTATTCCTCCTAGATCACAATGCTTCATTCTTACCTCAACTTCATTTATCTTCCCTTCAGATGATTCAACTTCACTTCGCAGAGTGTTGGTTGCACATGTTTACTTCAACGTCCCAAGATCGGTTTATCAAAGTAGAACAACACGCTGATGAACGCTATATTCCCAAAGGTTTGCAAACAAACACTTTTTGCCGGAGAACGAGCGGAGCTATGGTTTACCAGATGAAATAAAATTTCGGCCTTTTTTGAACAGTTCAGCTTCACTAAGCTTCTAACATCCTTCGCTGCAACTACCTTTCATTATAAGTCGTTGTTTATCCAAATTACTCTTCGTGATGATGGAATAAACTATGCTCTACCCCAGGGGTGGGAAATCCTCGGCTTTTTCAGATGTTCAAAGCTGCCTTAATGCCTTTTCCTGGAACAAATGCACGATTTTAATAACTTTATTTCGCAGTCAGTATTATTAAATCAAAGGAAAGTGAAATCGGAAAAGCACGACGTAAATTTGCTCAACGATTACGTTCCTTTTCCTACCTATTTTCGATGTTGGAATGCTCTTTCGCTTCTTTTAGCTATATCTATTCCCTTTTCTTACTGCGTGTGTTCCTGTAGTGGAATTTTTCCCCAAGGCTCTGTTAGGTTTTTTTATATCCACATTTACTTCTCATATTTCTCGGAACTCTGAAGGCACTATTCTTATTACCTGTTCTTTACTTAAAAATTAAACCCCATTGCAAATAAATTTGGAACATACACGTTGATAGATAATTATTCATTATTTTCGTCAACAGCATATATATCCACTCGTTGACGTAATTGAGTAGATAAGTTGACCATCTAACTCTATGATTTGGCACTAGACTGGCACGTAAATCCCTCGTATTTATCAGAAAGAGCACTCTCACCACGAAAGATTCGCCATCCCTGAAATAAAGTATTAAATTCATTAAACAAGGCGTAGTTTTGTGGGGCTCTATCACAGAAGGATAACATTTACATACTATCTATGATTATCATTCGCAAATCATTGATCGATATCGGAAATTTTCTTCATTTAGTGAATTTTGCCATAAAAAATTTGTTTAGGAAATATGATTTAATGCATTTCAGATCTTTTTATGCACTTATTTCAATTAAACATGATCTCAAGGTCTAGAGCTTTTACGATTATATTCAATTAAGAGATAGTAATTATATAAGAACAAAGCTTCGACATTAATAACTTGAAATTATTCGGATGGCTCTCGAAATATACTACAAAATGTGCAGAAACGCTTGACTCAACCATTTGTATCCGCGTGGTTACTAAACAAGCAACTGCGATAATCCTGCCTACAAGAAGAAGAAACTGCGCCTAACTTCTCTGAGATTATCCCATACATCTATATTCATGCAAAAATCGTGTATGTATGTGAATCCTGCAGATGAGAAACGATCCCTTAAATTGCACAATCCATCTTTCAAATCGAGCAAACCGTAACTAATTTCACGACGGTCATTCACACCAAGAAGCTTACCTTGGTTTAACGTTTACGCCCAAAAATGTAGCTTGTTAATCTTTTCGCGTCTGTAATTTCGACGATATGTTTATTTACTCTATATTTATTTGTAAACACGTTTCTCTGTTGGAGAGTACATCATAAAAATTAATTTTGATAACTGTTGCCTGCCATTCCTCCAAAGACGGAAGGGAAACACCTCCAAAAACCTCCCGTAAGCAATACTTTACATATAGGTATAGGTTAGAGTTTGAAAACAGCATAATATAAAGTTATTCGTAAAAGTAACACATTTACAAGTTAAACATTAAAAATATTTGCCTTAATATTGACATACTGAAAGATTATACGATACAATTTTTGAATTTAATTATAAACTATGATAGTATATAGATCTCTGCATGAATTACAATTTTTTACACCAAATACATGGTCGGATATCCACATAGTCGCATATATTTAGGCGCTCAAAACATAAAACAGATTTTCTGTAAATAATAAAGTTCAATTCAAGAGAAAGCAGGAATAATTTTAAAGAGCGGTTGTATACGGAGTTCAATAACTTACACCCATTTTATCTGCGGAAGACTTTGGAAAGATTGGCGGGACAGTAAAACAATCAGCGCGCCGCATTCTAGCCGTACGTTGGAAGACCCAGGTCTAAAAGGTTTATTTTTATTTGCAGAGATAATAAATATTAGTGGTATCAACAGATAAATCTGTACTGCCTGTTTTTTCACGGGGCTAAATAGAATGCCTCTCGAAGAGATTGCACGGGAGTGAATTCTAGAAAACACGGATTTTCCCATTGGAAACGCAGCTTATCAGAGGGAAGTAGACACTTAAATTGAGGGATCCTCTGAATAGGGAACCCGGAAGAGGCGACCTCACTGGGGTCTGTCGCGGTCCTCAAATTTCTGGGTCTCTTCCAGGGCCGAATCCGCACAGTAGATGGGTTTTTCCGGCTCCCCACTACCCCAAAAGTTATTCATCTTCACCTACATCCTCCAAATGGTACAATGGTACTAAAGCGAAGGTTTGGCATTGTTCTAACAATGACCTCTTTAATGGACCTTAACTCTCGAAAACTGTCCTGTACCGAAAGCTAACGTTAAATTAGGAGGCGCTTTTTATAGTTTTTAGGTTGGTTAGAATCAAAAAAATGTTTATATAAAAGAAGTAACGTGAAGAAAGAAAAGATGCAGCTTTTACCTGAACCACGAAATGTTTTATTTAACCCGTAAAAACTATAAACCCATAATAAAAAGATGCAGAATTTTATCTGTACTACAAAATATTTTGTAAAAGCTGCACCTTTTGATTTATAATTATTTTATTAAAAAATATGTTGGTGCGCGTAGAAGTTGCATCATTTAATTCTTTACATTATGGAGACCTAACTCAAAGTCATACCAAAAATATTGATATTATGTACAAAAGAAATCTAATGAAGGTGGGAAAAGTAATGGCTAGGAATTAACATTTCTTTGTGATCCTTATCTAAAGGAAAGGAATGGTGTACTAGCATAACTTTCCTTTGAATATCCCTCTTAGAATACGTAACTCTTCTTTGAATGACTCTTCTATTTTTTCCTCATCTTTTCTGCATCAGAAGAATAAGTGAATATGTTCTCATAGAATTCCTTTCAAAAAGAAGATAGATTAGTAGATAGATAGAAGATAGTATTACGTCTCTTACAATGCATCTATGTCATTATTTGTTGTCCTTTAGATTATATTTATACATTGTCTGGGTAACATTTATGCACATTGCTAGTTGACCACCATAGGATGTTTCCGATGGTTGATTCACCAACCCTCTTTGCGTGAGCGATTCCGCGCACCGAGGGTTTCACATAGCCGTAATCTGAAAGGTTTTTCACCGTACCCAAATCTTTTAATTTTGTGCTGAATTAAGGAGGTTAACATAGTTTATCTAATAGCCTAATTACGTGTTCACCCCATATTTTCTTCTCTGCATTTCTTTCCCAACCCTGCCTTCCACCACAGAATCTTAAGTCGTTTGCCCAAAAAGACTTTTGTCTTACAAACTACTTTACTCTTTGTAACGGCATTAAAATGATTCATTCCATTGAAATTATTCCTCCTAGATCACAATGCTTCATTCTTACCTCAACTTCATTTATCTTCCCTTCAGATGATTCAACTTCACTTCGCAGAGTGTTGGTTGCACATGTTTACTTCAACGTCCCAAGATCGGTTTATCAAAGTAGAACAACACGCTGATGAACGCTATATTCCCAAAGGTTTGCAAACAAACACTTTTTGCCGGAGAACGAGCGGAGCTATGGTTTACCAGATGAAATAAAATTTCGGCCTTTTTTGAACAGTTCAGCTTCACTAAGCTTCTAACATCCTTCGCTGCAACTACCTTTCATTATAAGTCGTTGTTTATCCAAATTACTCTTCGTGATGATGGAATAAACTATGCTCTACCCCAGGGGTGGGAAATCCTCGGCTTTTTCAGATGTTCAAAGCTGCCTTAATGCCTTTTCCTGGAACAAATGCACGATTTTAATAACTTTATTTCGCAGTCAGTATTATTAAATCAAAGGAAAGTGAAATCGGAAAAGCACGACGTAAATTTGCTCAACGATTACGTTCCTTTTCCTACCTATTTTCGATGTTGGAATGCTCTTTCGCTTCTTTTAGCTATATCTATTCCCTTTTCTTACTGCGTGTGTTCCTGTAGTGGAATTTTTCCCCAAGGCTCTGTTAGGTTTTTTTATATCCACATTTACTTCTCATATTTCTTTATTATTACTGTTTTAAAGTTAATAAATGTATGAGATGTAACAATACGTTATATGGAAAAATTCTCTTTATCGCCCAAATAAAGTCGTTTCATTGTTTATTGTTATTGTTAAAATACATGAATGTAGGCAACAAAAAATTAAACGCGGCCTGATGAATTCACACGCGATCTAAAGGTTTCTTATAGGGTCGGATGGTATATGCGACTTTCCGATGAAAGCAAGGCTGCCCGCCTCTACCCTAACCGGTAGTGTGTTTTCTATTTGTAGTTTCTGACGAATCCTGAGTAAGCATTGCTATAAAATGCCATGTGCATAGAGAACTTGATTACGAGGTTGAGAGTGGAAAATACTTCAGTCAGGCAAGGTGAAAAATGAGCATTTTCCCACTCCCATTAGCTATAGGATTCCCGAATAATATGACTCTGCAGCGTAATGACTCGTTCTTGCTCGCCCATTCTGTCGCGAAGATGAGCGCTAAGACTCGACGCCATCTGCATTACGAAGACGATCCAACGAAATGTCTATTAATTTGGTAGAGTGGTACGGAGAGAACCCGTGCTCGATGACATGGCAGGCGCTGGAGTGACAAAGGAAGAAACCAGCCCAAGTTCTCGAAATACTACGTGTACAAAATGTGACTCGATTCGGAATACAATAACCACGCCTTCGCTTCATGCTCATTTCACTTCGTATTTGCATTGATTGCACACAATACAGCAAACGCATTTTCCCGTTTGCAACCGGCGTTATATGAGTAATTTTTCAATTGAAAACGGTTTCACGACGGTTTCCATCCCTTTCACGGAATTTTACGGAAAAGTTAGATATGTCTCAAATGACCCCTAACACTGTTATGTTAAGAAATAATTCACAAATAAGATAAGTGGCATGAGGTAAATGCAAACAGTCATAGAAATTACATGATGAGGATATGTTTAAGAAAATAGCTTCTTCGATGAATTTAAGCATCTTATGCTTTCTAGGGCCAGAGTATAAATATTTTTCTAGGATCAGAGTATAATTTCTTTTTCGATTTCATTTCTTTTTTATTTTCTTTTTATTTGATTAATTCGTTGGTGAAAAACGNTATGCATAATATTCCTGAAATTTCACGGAGATGTTAATATATTATGAACTCTCTTTTCCTTATTGTAGCTTAATCTTGTGTACAATGAAGTAAATTGCTTGCCATTTCTCAGTCTTTTCAGGCACATATTTCTTGCTCAGTTTTCATCGAAAAATATCCGAAATTGTTTTCCATCAACTATTGAAAGTAAACATTGGAAATATTTAATATTTGGCAATAGAATCAATTGTAACTTATATGTAAACTTATATATAACTTAGCCAAGAATGCCTTAAGATTGTTTATAGATTGTTTCTTAACTTTCAAATTACGTAAACACGGTAACTTCGCATGATTTCCGGCGGAAGTACGGGCCGATGGGTGCCTGTAATCACGGCGCTTTTCGATTCCACGTCGTCGTCATTCCAGAGCCGGTCTTTCCCATTTCCGGAGAATCGCTCCGGAACCGGATTCAACAGAATCAGAACAAATACACTGAATAAAATAACAGCTTTCGTGAAAGAGCGCGGATTTTCCATAAGACGCAATGTTGAACGATTCCTTTCTGATTTTCCTCTTGAGCACTCGCGACTTGAGAGACGTTCGACGCTGAAGCGGGAGAAATGAAAAATCCGTTAATCTTTTCCATGCTTAGACTTTCATAGATCGGTGAGATTTCTATCATATCTTAAGGTTTTTATGGCGCAAACATTCCTGAGCACCAAATATCTTACGAAGCCTTTCCATTCTTGTTCCCGGATATTTAACGGTGACGCTAAACGTTTCTCGATATTTGGAATTGTTGTCATCAGGAGTAGGAAATCGATTCAAAATTTATTTTCCGGGAACAATAGGTCATTAGACGCTTTTACGAAATTTTGATTCTCGTTGGTAATGTCTTTGGAATCTCTCTTTCGGAAGAAACGAAAGAAAGAATAAAAGATAACTTTTATATCCCAACAATAAAACTAAGAGTAAAACATTTGAATTTCCCACAAAATATTTTGCGATTCCGTGAGAAAATTTATTATACTAAATATAAACGTTGTTCAAATGTTTATTAGGTTTCACGATGAATAATAATAAATACGGATAGTTACGTAATAGTTCTTGGATTCACCATTTTGAGGGAAATTATATCTAGAAGACCCGAAGAGGAATTTGAGAGGGGAGGATATCGATTGAAGAAGTATCGATTACCTTTCATTGAAGCATTTTTAAAGAGAAACCATAACTGGAAGCGACTATGTATTGCGTCCATTTTCTCTTTTCTTCCCTGATATACGTATAGTTTCATATATGCATAATATTCCTGAAATTTCACGGAGATGTTAATATATTATGAACTCTCTTTTCCTTATTGTAGCTTAATCTTGTGTACAATGAAGTAAATTGCTTGCCATTTCTCAGTCTTTTCAGGCACATATTTCTTGCTCAGTTTTCATCGAAAAATATCCGAAATTGTTTTCCATCAACTATTGAAAGTAAACTTTGGAAATATTTAATATTTGGCAATAGAATCAATTGTAACTTATATGTAAACTTATATATAACTTAGCCAAGAATGCCTTAAGATTGTTTATAGATTGTTTCTTAACTTTCAAATTACGTAAACACGGTAACTTCGCATGATTTCCGGCGGAAGTACGGGCCGATGGGTGCCTGTAATCACGGCGCTTTTCGATTCCACGTCGTCGTCATTCCAGAGCCGGTCTTTCCCATTTCCGGAGAATCGCTCCGGAACCGGATTCAACAGAATCAGAACAAATACACTGAATAAAATAACAGCTTTCGTGAAAGAGCGCGGATTTTCCATAAGACGCAATGTTGAACGATTCCTTTCTGATTTTCCTCTTGAGCACTCGCGACTTGAGAGACGTTCGACGCTGAAGCGGGAGAAATGAAAAATCCGTTAATCTTTCCCATGCTTAGACTTTCATAGATCGGTGAGATTTCTATCATATCTTAAGGTTTTTATGGCGCAAACATTCCTGAGCACCAAATATCTTACGAAGCCTTTCCATTCTTGTTCCCGGATATTTAACGGTGACGCTAAACGTTTCTCGATATTTGGAATTGTTGTCATCAGGAGTAGGAAATCGATTCAAAATTTATTTTCCGGGAACAATAGGTCATTAGACGCTTTTACGAAATTTTGATTCTCGTTGGTAATGTCTTTGGAATCTCTCTTTCGGAAGAAACGAAAGAAAGAATAAAAGATAACTTTTATATCCCAACAATAAAACTAAGAGTAAAACATTTGAATTTCCCACAAAATAGCAAAATAACCATGGCTTATTTTGCTTTCTTCAGGATTACGGAAGCGAAGTGTATGTTTATATACACTTCGCTTATA